>APFE030484692.1:385192-436861 GCA_000404065.3 Pinus taeda
TTTGTTTATTGAATAGTGTCATCTATATGCCTATCAGTGAACACAGATTACTAAACGTTGCACTTAAGAATAGAAGCTTCCCGGGATAAAATAGTCATTTACGTTTTCGCTCATAGAATAAGTCCTCCATTTATTATCACTTATTAGAAAACCAATCATTCATCCACCCTCTTTTATTCATTACTGGGAAATTGGTCCCATTATATCCAGTCGGAGCCACCATCCCAAACGGAAAAGGAGCTGTATTAAGGTCCGGACCGGGTGGTTATCCCCCGATGTTGATGTAACAATTTTTGGGGCATCAAAATTTTTGGCGCTAGAAGGAGGGCCATCAACTATGAATGGCGAGTAAATCAAAACCTACAGACCATTCAAAGAGTAAATCACCCTCCACCTCACCTCGGACCTCTCATTTTCACTCTGAAATACCAGTGTCTAGACGAGAAGAAGAGGGATCAACTACCACTGCTCAACCCCATCATACTTCAGAAGGTTTAAGTCCGGAGTCCCCTGAAGTTCAGTCTATCATCCAAACTTCAAGGCTTCTCCATTTCACCTCAGAGATCTGAAGTATCTTAAGGCAGTGAGACTTCGCAATTGCACCTACCTCATCCTCTCACCAGACTTCAAAGCGAAAAACTCGGCATTGAACCACCTGAGTTGCCTTTACCCCAAAGGAAAAGGGTTAAAAAGAACACTGAAGGTTGTGGTAGTGAGAACTTTTCTCCATCATCTTCCATCTCATCATCTCCAGTGCGAAGTCAAACACCCACTTCCACATTACATATTATCGTTCACCAGGGGTCTTCACCTTCAACATCATAATCTTTTCAGTCTTCTTTTCCACCTCCTCCCCAAGCACCTGGAACACCACAGGAAATTGTTGGTACTCCCAAGATGGCTCAGAATCCATGGAACAGTCCTGGTGCAGTCACTATGCCTGCACCATTACATCCATTACCTGATTATCCTGAGAAATGGTTACCAAAGTTTAATCCAGATGTTGGAACATTAGCTGAGGAACACATAAATAATTTCATGTTGTCAGTTAATCTGAAAGGAGTAAGAAGAAGATGTTGTAGTTAGACTTTTCCCCTACACATTACAAGGATCAGGTGGGTCTTGGTATTTTTCCTTGCCCTCTGGATCCATTACTAGTTGGAATACTTTTCACGAGAAGTTTCTTACCAAATATGGCGATGATAGATCCTTGGCCACACTCATTAATGAGATTTCAAATCTAAGGGAGTCTAGAGAACCAATTAAGGAGTTTAACTCCCAATTCAATAAACTCTTGAATAAAATACCTACCGATTCCAAGCCAAGCGAATAAATTAGAAGCGAGTGGTACATTACAACCTTACCTTCAAATATAGCCATTTTTGTAGATACGGCTAGAAAACCTACATTGACTGGAAACATGAAAGAAGCCCTCACTGTCAAAAAGCGTATAATCACTTTGGAAAAGAAAGCTGCTCTCGAAGACAGGAAATCCAAAAAAGTATCTTTCAAGGATGATTCAAAGAACAAAATCACCAAAGATCCATATGATATGGAGGGTCTTCAAAAGGTCCTCAAAACAATGTGAAATGAAATGGTTGAAATTAAAAAGCAAGTAGCAGAAACCTCAACAAAGAAACCATATACGAATTTTAAGAAACCTGAGTCAAAACCTCCAAATGTTATATCCAATGCAGATTTAGACCCTGAGGAAGAAGAAGAAGAAGAAACAATTGCACCATCCGATGAGTTCGAGGAAGAGGAAGTTGTTGAATGCCATGGAATGTGGGACTTCATATTGCCTAACTCTGATACCGAAATTGAACAAGAAGCTTTTCCTGTGACTACCAGGAGCAAAAGTGCCCCTGAACCTGTCCAGGCAAGTTCAAAGAAAAGGAGTGCAGGTAATAATACTACAAAGGAAAAGGTACCCACAAAGAAGCTAGCTGCAACAGTGCCTCAAAACCAACCATCATCCTCAAATATACCTTCATCATCAAAGACATTGGTAGTATCAGATTCAATGGATTACAATATTTTTGATGATATGGAAAAGACTAAGGCAAACATCACCATGTTTGAACTCAGCAAATTAAAACATCAACAGAAATTGCTTCTTAAAGAACTTAATGCAGTTCCTTCTTCGCCTCTTCCTAGTGCTAAAGCTGCAAATGGTTCAGGACAACCACCTTCTGGTAGAGTTGAGGCTACTAATACGATTCTAATCGGAGACAGATCAAATTCCCATACCCCTCCTTTCCTCTTAACCTACGAAATCTAGAATCGAAATCTACATAACTGCTTGATTGACTTCGGGGCATCATCCAATATAATGCCAGCTTCAGTTTCTTCAAAACTGAACATAGAACCCCAAAAGTCTTCAATTCACATTGTGCAGTTAGATAGAACCAAAGTCCAGGTCTTAGGAGAAATAAACTCTGTTACGATCAGGTTATCGGCTGATCCACGAGTGGTTCAAAGAATTGATATCTTAATCGCTGATATACCTGAGTTTTATGGTTTAATCTTGAGCAGGGATTGGTCTGAGAAGCTCCATGGGTATATTTCTACCGATTGGTCTCATATGTGGTTGCCCTACAAGGGAAAACCAAATCAAATAAAAACCAATCGGGAGAAACAAATGACCCATACAGTCATAGAGTTCGAACAGGAGAATCAACCAATTGCATTTAACAATAACATTTTGGGAAAGTATTCTTCTGAATCATTCTTTGGCAATTATATTGCCCAACCATCTCCTTTCTCGGTAAACAATTTCACATCACAAATCGAAAATTTTTCACAAACTGACAGATCAAGATGTGTTAATGTTACTGAGAATTCTGTAAATAAAATTGTTGATAATTCTTTATTTTTTGTCTTTATATTTTGACGGTTCAAAATCTAGTGAAGCATCAGGAGCAGAGTGTATTTTAGTCAGCCCTTAGGGAGAAAAAAAAATTCTTTCTTGTAGATTAGAATTTGAATGCACAAATAATACAGCTGAGTATGAGGCCTTGGTGCAAGGATTATATAAAGCTATTGGCCTAAAAGTTCAATATTTAAAAGTGTTTGGCGATTCAGAGATTGTCATAAAACAAGTTCGAAATATAATCCATTGTCTCTATAATCACCTCAAACACTATCAGTCTTTAGTCCAGGAACTTATATCTCATTTTTTAGTATTCAATATTTCACCTATTCCCAAATCCCAGAATGCAGCAGCTGACTTGTTGGCCAATGTTGCTTCTAAACTCCTGCCTTCTGAAGATTATAGCCCGGATAGATTTTCAGTAGAGTTGATCTTTAGGCCATCAATTCCTGACAATGTCACCAATTGGCGAGTGTTCAACCACGATGAAGACATCCAACATTTCTTAACTTCTGACAAATCCTACAATGATCAGATCATTGATGAAAGTGATCATGATCTTCAGATGAAAGAAAAGCATGAGGAAAACTCAATACCAAGACTTGTGGTTAAACTTGAAGATCTCTATGACATTAAAGTCAGGTTTAAATAGGTAACCAATTCAAAAATCCAAAGTTCTACCTTAATATTTGAATTGATAAATCTTGGTACTGAGCAGAACCGTCAAAATATCAATTTAGGATTAGGACTTTCTGAACAAGAAAGGACAACATTTATTAGATTATTAAGGAAAAATAAACATGTCTTTGCTTGGAAGTATGATGATTTAAAAACATATGATGCATCAATCATCCAACATACCATTCCAATGCTTCTTGAACAAAAACCGGTTCAACAAAAATTGAGGAAAATACATCCAAACTTAGAGAGCCAGATAAAATCAGAACTCAATAAACTCTTGAAAGCAAAGATTACTTTTCCTGTTTGGCACTCAAACTAGGTCTCCAATATGGTGCCTGTTAGGAAGAAAAATGGTGACATCAGGATTTGTATAGATTTCAGAAATCTGAACAAGGCAAGTCAAAAAGATAATTTCCCATTACCTACCATGGAGAAAATACTCCATTCAGTAGCAGGTTCTGAGCTAATGTCCTTTCTAGACGGTTTTTCAGGATACAACCAAATTCTGGTCCATCCTGATGACAGACTCAAAACTACTTTCAGAACAAAATGGGGAACTTACGCCTATCAGAATATGCCTTTTGGACTTATTAACGCAGGAGCTACATTCCAAAGAGCAATGGATATAGCCTTCAAAGGATTGATCAACAAAACAGTAGTCGTCTATTTAGATGATATTACTGTATTTTCTAAAAAGAGATCCAACCATTTACATTATTTGAATCAAATCTTTGAACGTTGTAGAAGGTATGGTATTTCACTATATACCAAAAAATCCTTCTTTGCTCTAAATCAACGAAAGCTCTTGGGCTTTATCATTTCCAAAAATGGTATTTATATTGATCCTGACATGATTAAAGAAATTTCTGAAATCCCATTTCCTCATAACAAAAAATGCATGCAGTCATTTTTAGGTCAGATCAACTTTGTCAAAAGATTTGTTCCCGATTTTTCTCATATCATTTTACCATTACAAACCATGATTAAGAAAAATTCAGTGTTTAGATGGGGGTCTGTGGAAAAAGAAGCATTTGATTTAATCAAACAATCACTAATCAATGCCCCCACTTTAAACACTCCTAATTTTTCTAATCATTTCACATTGTACACTATCGCGTCCGATTCATCTTATGCAGTGGTACTCACTTAGATTAATGATCACGACTTGGAAGCACCGATTTCATTCTTTAGCTCAAATTTTCAAGGTGCAGAACTAAATTACTCTGAAGTTGAAAAACAAGCCTTTGCTGTGTATAAAGCCATTAAACACTACATGCCCTTCCTTCTAAAAACCCATACAAAAGTAATAGTACCTTTTTCTGCAGTAAGGCAATTATTGATCCAAAGGGAATTAGGTGAAAAAAGGGCAAATTGGGTTACATCACTTCAAGAATATGACTTGGAAATCAAGCCAGCAAAGATTGTTAGAGGCCAAGGTTTTTGCAGGTTATTAGCAGGAGCATCCAACATTCTGGAATCAGGTGATACAGATCATGTTGAAGAAATCAACCAGATAAGTATTACCAATTCTGAATCTCAATATGCAGATTTAATCTTTTATTTGAAAAATGGACATGTACCTCCTAATCTTTCTTATAAAAACAAACAGACCATTAGATTAAAGGCAAAAAACTTCATTATCATTGATGATGTGCTTTTTAAGCAAAATTATGATTCAGTTTTATTAAGATGCCTAGAGAAACGTGAAGCACAAAAGGTTTTGCAGGAGCTACACGATGGACCAGCTGGAGGACATTTTGGAGCTGACACAACAGCTCACAAAATCATTCATGCTGGATATTACTGGCCCACCTTATTCAGAGATACCCATGAGTATGTAAGGAAATGCCGAAGTTGTCAAGTCTCCAGTGGAAGACAAAGGAAACCAACTTTCCCTTTGCAACCAGTCAACATTGATCAACCTTTTGAACAATGGGGATTAGATATCATTGGGGAAAGAACTCCACAATCCTCCAAACAACATAAGTATATCCTTACTGCTACTGATTACTTTACTAAGTTGGTTGAAGCAATTCCATTAAAGACAACAAACTCTGAAGGAATTATAGAATTTATAGGCCAGTTCATCATTACCACGTTAGGTGTCCCAAATGCTCTTGTTTTTTATAATGCATCTTATTTCTCTTGAAATTCCATGTTTGAGTTTGCTATTAAAAGAGGATTTAAATTGAAATATTCTGCAAATTACTATCCCCAAGGTAATGGTCTAACAGAGTCTACCAATAAAAATCTACTCAAAATCATTAAGCGAACTATCGAACAAAATCATAAAAACTGGCACAAATCTTTAATATTCACACTATGGGCTGATAGAATAATGCAGAAGGCCTCTATAGGTACTTCTCCAGTCAATCTTGTATATGGGAAAGAAGCAGTACTACCGACCAATCTAGTGCTTCCTTCTCTAGCCCTGTTCAGTCTATTGAAGAAAGCCCCTCTTCTTCTATCCAACTCAGATATGATCAAATTTTAAAATTAGAAGAAGAGAGAGAGAAAGCCAAAATTACTCATGCTAAACATCAACAGATAATCAAGTCGTCATTTGATTCAGCTTCATCTAGTTCTAAATAGTTGCAGGTTGGTGATCTAGTTCTAAAATGGGACAAAGCACATGAGGATAAAGGTAAACACACCAAATTCCAAAAGATGTGGCTTGGACCATTTCAGATCAGCGAGAAGGTAGGCCATTCGACATATTCATATTACAAGATCTATCAGGAAAGAGGGACTCTCTTCCTGTTAATGGCCTCATCTTAAAGAAATTCTTCAATTGAGGAGGTAACCCCTTCTCTTTTAAATTCAATACGATTTGCAGTTTTTAGGACCATTAGGAAATAAAGTTGTAAAATAACTTCTATTGGCCTTTGCTATATTGAAATGTTGCTCGGAAGAAGTGCTTCTAATATTTACTTTTGTAAAATAGAAACCTTAAACAAAAGGGACAATTTCTAGGAAATTAGGTATATTAACATTCTGAAGACCCCATTTTATTTTTGTGAAAATCCTCTCAATATTTAGAAGTACTGTAAATCATTTTAATGTTTTCAATCTGGCCATAAAAGGGTTATCAATATTAAAACAAAGACTGATTCAATCTTAGCATCCTCAACTCTTACCTTGTCATCCATTTTCTCTTAAGGAGAAAATTATCCATCCCATTCATCCAAGTTTATGATTACTTAGAGTGTAATTCTAAAATATCTGATATAAAGATAAGGGGTCTTATCACAAGCCTACTTACTATGATCATTGGGAAATAGTCTAACCGACATTACCAACACTGCATACCAAAACAGGGTAATGGCTTATAAGCATAAGACAAGGGGTCTCATCACGAGTCAGCTTGTTCGATTAGATTACAACCAGCGAATGGCATTGTCAGAAAGCTGGCAGCCAAACCAGGACAATGGCTTTTTATCTTACAAAAAATGGAAAAGAAAAGAAATACAAAATATGAAAACATGTTTTGAATTCATTCTTTTAATCATACTTTGAGATGGGAGGGGTCATGGACAATCAAATGGTTAAAAGGTATCCCTGTCGAAACTATGAACGTTCGCTGGCAGCAGAGGCTCTACCTGTGACAAAGGAGTCAATCAAAAAGGCTAAGTTAGATAGGTGTTTTCTTTTATCATTATCAACCAATAGAGGCCAATTTAAAACTTAGAATGTATTTAATTTTAACGAGAGAAGGAACTAGCAAAAAAAACATGCTCTTATTATATTCAGAATGTGTGTATACTTATTTATATTAGAACTTTCCTTTTTGATAAGATGTCTATGTAAAGAAAGTTCAAATATTTGAATATTTTTTCAGAGATAACTGTTTCTTCCAGCAAATCGCCAATTGTTGTGCTATACAACAACCCCCCATTTCATAAAATTTTACTTTAGAAAATTATAATATGAAATGGGTCCCTTTTAGATTAAATTGGTATTAACCCATCACTCTTCTAAAGGTTTGGAAACAAACAAAACATTATAAAACCATTTTGAATTGATAAATAATCGGTCTTAAAATAAAATGAATAATTCTTTATTTTTGCGATAAATCGATCACAAGATCGCATATCGCAATAGAAGGATGCATAACCATGATCCATTGATTCTCCCCGATACGACAAGCGCGAGTAACCATTGGTTATCGGGAAAACAAACAATAAAAGGCCCCTCCCCTTGCTCCGATGCGATATCGCAATCGGCAATCAGGGAATGCGATATGAATATAACAAACCCTCCTCCTTAAAGCTCCTGATGCGAGTCAAGCGATATTGCTATTGGCGATCGAGGATTCCACAAAAACTTAAATAAGATTGCCCAAGGTTTCCTCCAATCACCGATTGCGATAAAGCCAAACATGACTTTGGAAAAGGATTGATATGACTTCGGTATATTATATTAATTATCATTAAAAGCCTTTTCTCTTCCCGATAGTGATTCGCTTTTGTCCAACTGCCAAAAAATCAAATCCACGCTTAAAAGATTATTCGGCAAGTAAAGGATATAATGAGCATTTAAATGATTGACAGGTTTAAACGGCCAATTAATGGAGCAGTTATGCCTAAATCCCTTCAGATATTGTATCTGCGGGAGCCTTATGATAAATCTTCCATTATTCATTGGTTGACACAATTCCTCCATACATGGTTTTCACCATCTATTCTCCGCATTACGTTCATTTTTCTCTTGTGTAGAGTTTTTCCCTAGTAGCGATTTCAGACCAAATGGGGAAGAAATCTAAGAAATCTGGAACGACTTCAGCTTCTGCGGTAACAGGACAACATGCCACCGATTTGGGACCAAGCAAAAAGGGATTAATCTTAGATACCACATGTCTCGGCCTCGGTAGTACTACTTGGCAGAATATTTACAACCTGGTTGAAGCCGAGGAACCTTAGCAAACATCGATACGAGCTACAACATGCTCAAGTCGGAAATCTGATGCTACTTTAAAAGATTTGGCTGATTCCTACCTACACAGGATAGCGACTCGAGAGTAAATTCTTCCATATATGGATGTGGTGAGATGGGAAATTGAAGAAATTCCAATTACAGACAGAACATTCTGCATTATTGACGGGAGAGTATTCGGTTCATTTCAGCCCAATGATTTGAGACAAATGTACCATTTGCCCGAACCAGAGAAGAAGTATAATAAAGCATTTCTGGAGAAGTTTGGAGATGAGAATGAAACTGAGTCAGAGCCTATACGGGAAAGGAGATAGAACCCGACGAAACACAAACATGAGTCTTCAGGTAAGTACTCCGTCGACTCCTTATGCTCTCCTTATTGTTATGCTAGAGTCATGATGTGTCGAATGTGGGGATTGCATGATTCTTCAAATTTTTCCATAGATATGGTACCTTTGATGGAAGCAACATGTAATAGTGAAATCATGGATTGGGGGACTATATTATCGGATAAGTTGGCTACAACTATTCTTGAATTCAGAAACAAATCCCGTGTTATTGATAGGTTCATCCCTCCATTTTACTTTAGTGCCTATATTTTGGACACCCTCTATTTTAATTCCAAGTTTCCTGTGTTACGGTAGAGATGGACTCCACAGGACCCTATGCCTATTCATATCTACCACTAGAAATTATGGAAAGCTCATTATAAACATCACTTATACCAAGTCTGCAATGGATTCATGCTACCTATTTACTATGCAATTTTTGATAGACCTGCCCCTAAGATCTCCTCTCAGGCAGAGATTGACTTGACAGCCTTAGGAACCTGGTTTGGAGAAGAAAAATTCACTTATGTAAGAGTTTTTGACATTTAGGCCAGGCTTCATATCCTCCCCTTGTATATACCAGACAAACTATTAGCTCACGAGATAGCATATCAGCTTACAACCGCATCAGCTACAAAGACTCTCAGAAATTCAAAGAAGCAAGTTTGGCCTCCTTTTCCTCTAAGGTGTGGCATCTATACTTTTCATGATTATAAACATGCAAAGAAAGAGGTGGAAAAAATTAGCATCCTAAGTCTCGCCACTCTGCCTAATAGACATTTCGACCCGAAGAAAATCATCTATAATGCTCTAGACCAGGCCAAACTCACTAAATTTGAACATAAGGAAGATGATTTTGATGACCTGTTCTCCTCATCAGAGTCAATATTTCAGGTGCAGCAGCTAGCTAGAATGAGATACCATGATGACGGGTTAGTATAATTTAATAAACTTAGAGAGCAGAGGTTGCAAACTCTGCCTCTAGATTTGTTAGCTACTGCCCCGATGATACAATCAAGCGAGCCTGAGCAGCAGCTTACCAGCGAACCTCTTGCTACATCCAAAATCTTTGAAGAAGTCCAAAGAAGAGAGCAGGAGGAACTCCGGAGGTTAGAACAGGAAGAGGCAAAGAGGAAAGAACAAGAGGAATCACAGAGGAAAGACAAAGAGAAAGCAGAAAAGAAAGAACATGAGAGAATACGGGAGGAGGAACAGAAAAAGCAACAGGAGCAAAGCAGCAAGGAGGTGAGTGTCGATACTCAAATTGACCCAAGATTGCTCGAGGAATGGAAACAATTTAATACAATTATAAGCAATCTTGAGAGCTCAATGGATGTCGATACATCCAAAGCGGCCGATACACAGGATACAGCATCAAAGGAGGTTCCAAGCAAAGGAACCAGCGGTCTACCCCCGACTACAGTAGTAGAAATAATTCCCAAGAATCCTTCGGATCAAATTATTTTGCAGGTGGAGGACATTTCTCCACTGTATGTTTTCTATAGCCCAAAACACAGGGTTGTAATAAAGCGACAGCGGAAAAGGAGAAGGATTGATCAACCTTCTATGTTCCCTGAACAAACAATAACAGCCAATGTGGTGTGGAGGGAAGAATTCGACCCCTCCGATGACCTAACAAAGTTATCCCAATATGCTGGTGCCTATTCGGCAGCCACCATGGATAAGGCATCAGAGGTAAGCAATTTGTTGAAAGAAAAGGATCAAGTGATCGCTTCATTACAAGCACAGCTATCGGAGGAACAGCAGAAGACAGAACAACTACAACAGCAATTGTCCATGCAGCAACAGTTAAATAACCAGCTCAACAAACAGTTGCATGAAGAGAAACAGAGGGTTGATTCGGGAGCAATTCAGGGACAGTAAGAATTATCAGAGGCATTATCAAAGTTGAAGGCAATGAATGAACAGATGGCAAAGACAAAATATGAGCAAATTGCTCAATTATCAGCTCAAGTAGAGAAGTTCAAGAGTCTTCCCCAGCCTGCCGAGTTCAGAGCAGAGGCAATACAGATTAACAAGGCATTAATAACACAAATAAGATTGTTGTGTCATGAAATTGCCCAAGTTGAACCTCTGTGCAACATAACAACATCTATAATAGACAAATCAGTTGATGCCAAGCAGGATTTAGAGCAAGCCAAAGACACTTTAACAGATTTTCTTACTTGGCAGGACTCTAATGAGGGACAGGCAGCAAACTTGCCCAAAATTTTAGAATCCCATAAAGAAAACCTATTCATGGAGTGGCAGTCCCAATTAAAGAAAGCAGAGAGAGCGGTTTCTAGATGCAAGTTATCTACGAGCAATTTAATTGACTTGATCAACAATACTCTCTATTTATCTAAAATGATTTCTCAATGTACACCAGGTAAATTATTATCAGCCAAGACATTGGAGCAGTCATGTCACCAAGAGCTAGAAAAAAATGGGAGATTGATCTCAGGAATTAAAAGTTTAACTTGGGACACCTATTGGTTGTTCCTAGTAAAACCATACAGCCAGAGAGCCGCCCTCAAATGCCTAACGAATGCAATTGGGTGTATCATTCCCGATATACATGATGCCACCTATGCTGCTCAAATCAATTCTCGTCTCAACCGCCCTCAAGAAGTGGAACCAACGCTGGCAATATGCCAACTCAGGACAAAAGGTAAACGGCCAGAATGATGAATCATTGCTGCCGATTACTAGATCACTGTGGGAGAGATATTCAAGATCGGATTATACCAATTTAGTAGCATTTTAATTTTGTAGTTTGTTAGCTTAGTTTAGTATTTATAGACCCTTTCATGTATTTAGAAAGGGTCGTAAGTTTTTGTATATGACTTAAGCCTGAAGTCGCGCTACTGTACTTCAGGGATATTCTTTTATGAAAACTGGACCAATCTTTCCAAATTTTGATAACGAAGCTTTTATGTGAATGTGCACCACTGCCTTTATCTAAAAGTATTTCTGAGTCGGAAGAAGGAATTCAAATTGCGATTGGCGTTGGGAATGATTCACTGCTCATATGGTACTATTATCTATGTCTGAATTTATTCCTTTTATGTGAATTGTTGTTTGGTCATTCTTGCTATTATTGAATATGTGAATGTGTTCTAACAGTAAACTTTATGCTATCCACTATTGGATGTTTACAGTTTGCTATTCTTTCAATCATGCATGTATCAGTAATATAAAAAAGAGAAGTGTAACAATGTTTTATCGATTACTTTGTTTAACTATTTGAACGAAGCAATTATCATTTAAATGAATGTCTTTGTTTATTGAATAATGTCATCTATATGCCTATTAGCAAACACAGATCACTAAACGTTGCACTCAAGAATAGAAGCTTCCCGAGATAAAATAGTCATTTACGTTTTCGCTCATAGAATAAGTCCTCCATTTATTATCACTTATTAGAAAACCAATCATTCATCCACCCCCTTTGATTCATTACTGGGAAACTGATCCCATTATATCCAGTTGGAGCCACCATTCCAAATGGAAAAGGAGCTGTATTAAGGTCCGGACCGGGTGGTTATCCCTCGATGTTGATGTAACGATTTTCGGGGCATCAACATTTCTGGCGCTAGAAGGAGGGCCATCCACTATGAATGGCGAGTAAATCAAAACCTATAGACCATTCACAGAGTAAATCACCCTCCACCTCTGCTCGGACCTCTTGTTTGCACTCTGAAATACCAGTGTCCAGACGAGAAGAAGAGGGATCAACTACCACTGCTCAACCCCATCATACTTCAGAACGTTTAAGTCCGGAGTCCCCTGAAGTTCAGTCTATCATCCAGAAACTTCAAGGCTTCTCCATTTCACCTCAGAGATCTGAAGTATCTCAAGGTAGTGAGACTTTGCAATTCCGCCTACCTCATCCTCTCACCAGACTTCAAAGCGAAAAACTCGGCATCGAACCACCTGAGTTGCCTTTACCCCAAAGGAAAAGGGTTAAAAAGAACACTGAAGGTTCTGGTAGTGAGACCTTTTCTCCATCATCTTCCATTTCATCATCTCCAGTGCGAAGTCAAACACCCACTTCCCCATTACATATTATTGTTCACCAGGGGTCTTCACCTTCAACATCACAATCTTTTCAGTCTTCATTTCCACCTCCTCCCCAAACACCTGGAACACCACAGGCAATCGTTGGTACTCCCAAGATGGCTCAGAATCCATGGAATAGTCTTGGTGCAGCACTATGCCTTCACCATTACATCCATTACCTGATTATCCTGAGAAATGGTTACCAAAGTTTAATCCAGATGCTGGAACATTAGCTGAGGAACACAAATAATTTCATGTTGTCAGTTAATCTAAAGGGAGTAACAGAAGAAGATGTTGTAGTTAGACTTTTCCCCTACACATTACAAGGATCAGCTGGGTCTTGGTATTTTTCGTTGCCCTCTGGATCCATTACCAGTTGGAATATCTTTCAGGAGCAGTTTCTTACCAAATATGGCGATGATAGATCCTTGGCCACACTCATTAATGACCTTTCGAATCTAAGGATTGAGTCTAGAGAACCAATTAAGGAGTTTAACTCCCGATTTAATAAACTCTTGAATAAAATCCCTACAGATTCCAAGCCAAGTGAACAAATTAGAAGCGAGTGGTACATTACAGCCTTACCTTCAAATATAGCCATTTTTGTAGATAGGGCTGGAAAACCTACATTGGCCGAAAACATGAAAGAAGCCCTCGCTATCGAAAAACGTATAATCACTTTGGAAAAGAAAGCTGCTCTCGAATACAGGAAATCCAAAAAAGTGTCTTTCAAGGATGATTCAAAGAAGAAAATCACCAAAGATCCATACGATATGGAGGGTCTTCAAAAGGTCCTCAAAACAATGTCAAATGAAATGGTTGAAATTAAAAAGCAAGTAGCAGAAACCTCAACAAAGAGACCTTATAGGAATTTTAAGAAACCTGAGTGAAAACCTCCAAATGTTATATCCAATGCAGATTCAGACCCTGAGGAAGAAGAAGAAGAAACAATTGCACCATTCGATGAATTCGAGGAAGAGGAAGTCGTTGAATGCTATGGAATGTGGGACTTCATATTGCCTAACTCCGATACCAAAACTGAACAAGAAGCTTTTCCTGTGACTACCAGGAGCAAAAGTGCCCCTGAACCTGTCCAGGCAAGTTCAAAGAAAAGGAGTGCAGGTACTAATACTACAAAGGAAAAGGTACCCGCAAGGAAGCCAGCAGCAACAGTGCCTCAAAATCAACCATCATCCTCAAATATACCTTCATCATCAAAGACGTTGGTAGTATCAGATTCAATGGATTACAATATTGTTGATGATATGAAAAAGACTAAGGCAAACATCACCATGTTTGAACTCAGCAAATTAAAACATCAACAGAAATTGCTTCTTAAAGAACTTAATGCAGTTCCTTCTTTGCCTCTTCCCAGTACTAAAGCTGCAAGTGATTCAGGACAACCACCTTCTGGTAGAGTTAAGGCTACTGATATGATTCTAATCGGAGACAGATCAAATTCCCATACCCCTCCTTTCCTCTTAATGTACGAAATCTACAATCAAAATCTACATAACTGCTTAATTGACTCTGTGGCATCATCCAATATAATGCCAGCTTCAGTTTGTTCAAAACTGAACATAGAACCCCAAAAGTCTTCAATTCACATTGTGCAATTAGATAGAACCAAAGTTCAAGTCTTAGGGGAAATAAACTTTGTTACTATCAGGTTATCGGTTGATCCACGAGTGGTTCAAAGAATTGATATCTTAATCGCTGATATACTTGAGTTTTATGGTTTAATCTTGAGCAGGGATTGGTCTGAGAAGCTCCATGGGTATATTTCTACCGATTGGTCTCATATGTGGCTGCCCTAAAAGGGAAAGCCAAATCAAATAAAAATCAATCGGGACAAACACATGACCTATACTGTCACAGAGTTCGAACAGGAGAATCAACCAATTACATTTAACAATAACATCTTGGGAAACTATTCTTCTGAATCATTCTTTGGCAATTATATTGCCCAACCATCTCCTTTCTCGGTAAACAATTTCACATCACAAATCGAATTTTTTTCACAAACTGGCAGATCAAGATGTGTTAATGTTACTGAGACTTCTGTAAATAAAATTGTTGATAATTCTTTATTTTGGTCTTTATTTTTTGACGGTTCAAAATCTAGTGAAGGATCAGGAGCAGGGTGTATTTTAGTCAGCCCTGAGGGAGAAAAAACAATGCTTTCTTGTAGATTAGAATTTGAATGCACGAATAATACAGTTGAGTATGAGGCCTTGGTGCAAGGATTATATAAAGCTATTGGCCTGAAAGTTCAATATTTAAAAGTGTTTGGCGATTCAGAGATTGTCATAAAACAAGTTCGAAATACAATCCATTGTCTCTCTAATCACCTCAAACACTATCAATCTTTAGTCCAGGAACTTATATCTCATTTCTTAGCATTCAATGTTTCACCTATTCCCAGATCCTAGAATGCAACAGCTGACCTATTGGCCAATGTTGCTTCTAAACTCCTGCCTTCTGAAGATTATAGCCCGGATAGATTTTCAGTAGAGTTGATCTTTAGGCCATCAATTCCTGACAATATCACCAATTGGCGAGTGTTCAACCACGATGAAGACATCCTACATTTCTTAACTTCCGACAAATCCTACAACGATCAGATCATTGATGAAAGTGATCATGATCTTCAGATGAAAGAAAAGCATGAGGAAAACTCAATACCAGGACCTGTGGTTAAACTTGAAGATCTCTACGACATTAAAGACAGGTTCAAACAGGTAACCAATTCAAAACTCCAAAGTTCTACCTTAAGATTTGAATTGATAAATCTTGGTACTGAGCAGAACCCTCAAAATATCAATTTAGGATTAGGACTTTCTGAACAAGAAAGGATAGCATTTATTAGATTATTAAGGAAAAATAAACATGCCTTCGCTTGGAAGTATGATGATTTAAAAACATATGATACATCAATCGTACAACATACCGTTCCAATGATTTCTGAACAAAAACCGGTTCAACAAAAATTGAGGAAAATACATCCAAACTTTAGAGAGTCAGATAAAATCAGAACTTAATAAACTCTTGAAAGCAAAGATTATTTTTCCTGTTCGGCACTCAAACTGGGTCTCCAATATGGTGCCTATTAGGAAGAAAAATGGTGACATCAGGATTTGTATAGATTTCAGAAATTTGAATAAAGCAAGTCAGAAAGATAATTTCCCATTACCTACCATGGAACAAATACTCCATTTAGTAGCAGGTTCTGAGCTAATGTCCTTTCTAGACGGTTTTTCAGGATACAACCAAATTCTGGTCTATCCTGATGACAAACTCAAAACTACTTTCAGAACAAAATGGGGAACTTACGCCTATCAAAAAATGCCTTTTGGACTTATTAACGCAGGAGCTACATTCCAAAGAGTAATGGATATAGCCTTCAAAGGATTGATCAACAAAACAATAGTCGTCTATTTAGATGATATTACTGTATTTTCTAAAAAGAGATCCAACCATTTACATGATTTGAATCAAATCTTTGAACGTTGTAGAAGATATGGTATTTCACTTAATCCCAAAAAATCCTTCTTTGCTCTGAATCAAAGAAAGTTATTGGGCTTTATCGTTTCCAAAGATGGTATTTATATTGATCCCGACATGATTAAAGAAATTTCTGAAATCCCATTTCCTCATAACAAAAAATCCATGCAGTCATTTTTAGGTCATATCAACTTTGTCAGAAGATTTGTTCCCGATTTTTCTCATATCATTTTACCATTACAAATGATGATTAAGAAAAATTCAGTGTTCAGATGAGGATCTATGGAAAAGGAAGCATTTGATTTAATCAAACAATCAATAATCAATGCCCCCGCTTTAAACACTCCTAATTTTTCTAATCATTTCATATTGTACACTATCGCGTCTGATTCATCTTATGCAGCAGTACTCACTCAGATTAATGATCACAACTTGGAAGCACCGATTTCATTTTTTAGTTCAAATTTTCAGGGTGCAAAACTAAATTACTCTGAAGTTGAAAAACAAGCCTTTGTTGTGTATAAAGCCATCAAACACTACAGGCCCTTCCTTCTAAAAGCCCATACAAAAGTTATAGTTCCTTTTTCTGCAATAAGGCAATTACTAATCCAAAGGGAATTAGGTGAAAAAAGGGCAAATTGGGTTACAGCACTTCAAGAATATGACTTGGAAATCAAGCCAGCAAAGATTTTTAGAGGCCAAGGTTTTTGCAGGTTATTCGCAGGAGCATCCAACATTCCGGAATCAGGTGATACAGATCATATTGAAGAAATCAACCAGATAAGTATTACCAATTCTGAATCTCAATATGCAGATTTAATCTTTTATTTGAAAAATGGACATGCACCTGCTAATATTTCTTATAAAAAAAACGAGCCATTAGATTAAAGGCAAAAAACTTCATAATCATTGATGATGTGCTTTTTAGGCAAAATTATGATTCAATTTTACTAATATGCCTGGAAAAACCTGAAGCACAAAAGGTTTTGCAGGAGCTACATGATGGACCAGCCGGAGGACATTTCAGAGCTGACACAACAGCTCACAAAATCATTCATGCTGGATATTACTGGCCCACCTTATTCAGAGATACCCATGAATATGTAAGGAAATGCCGAAGTTGTCAAATTTCCAGTGGAAGACAAAGGAATTTAGCTTTCCCTTTGCAACCAGTCAACATTGATCAAACTTTTGAACAATGGGGATTAGATATCATTGGGGAAATAACTCCACAATCTTCCAAACAACATAAGTATATCCTTACTGCTACTGATTACTTTACTAAGTGGGTTGAAGCAATTCCATTAAAGACAACAAACTCTCAAGGAATTATATAATTTATAGACCAATTCATCATTACCAGGTTTGGTGTCCCAAATGCTCTTGTTTTTTATAATGCATCGTATTTCTCTACAAATGCCATGTTTGAGTTTGCTATTAAAAGAGGATTTAAATTGAAATATTCTGCAAATTACTATCCTCGAGGTAATGGTCTAGCAGAGTCTACCAATAAAAATCTACTCAAAATCATTAAGCGAACTATCGAAAAAAATCATAAAAACTGGCACAAATCTTTAATATTCGCACTATGGGCTAATAGAATAATGCAGAAGGCCTCTATAGGTACTTCTCCATTCAATCTTGTATATGGGAAAGAAGCAGTACTACCGACCAATCTAGCGCTTCCTTCTCTAGCCCTAGTTCAGTTTATTGAAGAAAGCCCCTCTTCTTCTATCCAACTCGGACATGATCAAATTTTAAAATTAGAAGAAGAGAGAGAGAAGGCCAAAATTACTCATGCTAAACATCAGCAGATAATCAAGTCATCATTTGAAATAGCTTTGTCTAGTTCTAAACAGTTGCAGGTTGGTGATCTAGTTCTAAACTGGGACAAAGCACATGAGGATAAAGGTAAGCACACCAAATTCCAAAAGATGTGGCTTGGACCATTTCAGATCAACGAGAAGATAGGCCATTTGACATTCATATTACAAGATCTATCAGGAAAGAGGGACTCTCTTCCTATTAATGGCCTCATCTTAAAGAAATTCTTCAATTGAGGAGGTAACCCCTTCTCTTTTAAATTCAGTAGGATTTGCAGTTTTTAGGACCATTAGGAAATAAAGCTGTAAAAATAGCTTCTATTGGCCTTTGCTATATTGAAAAGTTGCTCGGAAGAAGTACTTTTAGTATTTACTTTTGTAAAATAGAAACCTTAAACAAAAGGGACAATTTCTAGGAAATTAGGTATATTAACATTCTGAAAACCCCCTTTTTATTTTTGTGAAAATCTTCTCAAGATTTAGAAGTACTGTAAATCATTTTAATGTTTTCAAACTGGCCACAAAAGGGTTATCAATATCAAAACAGAAACTGATTCAATCTTAGCATCTTCAACTCTTACCTTGTCATCCATTTTCTCTTAAGAAGAAAATTTTCCATCCCATTCATCCAAGTTTATGATTACTCAGAGTGTAATTCTAAAATATCTAATATAAAGATAAGGGGTCTTATCACAAGCATGCTTACCATGATCATTGGGAAATAGTCTAATCGACATTACCAACACTGCATACCAAATCAGGGTAATGGCTTATAAGCATAAGACAAGGGGTCTCATCACGATCTAGCTTGTTCGATTAGATTACAACCAGTGAATGGCATTGTCAAAACAGTTGGCAACCAAACCAGGACAATGGCTTTTTATCTTACAAAAAATGGAAAAGAAAAGAAATACAAAATGTGAAAACGTGTTTTGAATTCATTCTTTTAATCATACTCTGAGATGGGAGGGGTCGTGGACAATCAAATGGTTAAAAGGTATCCCTGTCGAAACTATGAACGTTTGCTGGCAGTAGAGGCTCTACCTGTGACAAAGGAGTGAATTAAAAAGGCTAAGTTGGAAAGGTGTTTTGTTTTATCATATCAACCAATAGAGGCCAATTTAAAACTTCGAATGTATTTAATTT
Source organism: Pinus taeda (assembly GCA_000404065.3). Taxonomy (NCBI): domain Eukaryota; kingdom Viridiplantae; phylum Streptophyta; class Pinopsida; order Pinales; family Pinaceae; genus Pinus; species Pinus taeda. The sequence continues at coordinate 404,542 of APFE030484692.1, forward strand.
TAACGAGAGAAGGAATTCGCAAAAAAACATGCTCTTATTATATTCAGAATGTGTGTATACTTATTTATATTAGAATTTTCCTTTTTGATAAGATATCTATCTAAAGAAAGTTCAAATATTCCAATATTTTTCAGAGATAACTGTTTCTTCCATGGAATCGCCAATTGTTGTGCTATACAACAACCCCCCATTTCATAAAATTTTACTTTAGAAAACTATAATATGAAATGGGTCCCTTTTAGATTAAATTGGTATTAACCCATCACTCTTCTAAAGGTCTAGAAACAAACAAAACATTATAATAACCTTTTTGAGTTGATAAATAATCGGTCTTAAAATAAGATGAATAATTCTTTATTATTGCGATAAAGCGATCGCAAGATCACATATCGAAACAACAAAAGACGCATAACCATGACCCACTGATTCTCCCCGATGTGACAAGTGCGAGTAACCATCGGTTATTGAGAAAACAAACAATAAAAGGCCCCTCTCCTTGCTCCGATGCAATATCGCAATCGGCAATCGGAGAATGCAATATGAATATAACGAACTCTCCTCCTTAAAACTCCCGATGCGAGTCAAGCGATATCGCTATCGGCGATCGGGGATTCCACAAAAACTTAAACAAGATTGCCCAAGGCTTCCTCCGATCGCCGATTGCGATGAAGCCAAACGCGACTTTCGAAAAGGATTGATATGACTTCGATATATTATATTAATTATCATTAAAAGACTTTTCTCTTCCCGATAGTGATTCACTTGCGTCCAACCGCCAAAAAATCAAATCCACGCTTAAACGATTATTCGGAAAGTAAAGGATATAATGAGAATTTGAATGATTGACAGGTTTAAATGGCCAATTAATGGAGCAGTTATGCCTAAATCCCTTCAGAGATTGTATCTGCGGGAGCCTTATGATAAATCTTCCATTATTCATTGATTGACACAATTCCTCCATACTTGGGTTTCGCCATCTATTCTTTGCATTACGTTCATTTTTCTCTTGTGCAGAGTTTTTCTGCAGTAGCGATTTCAGACCAAATGGGGAAGAAATCTAAGAAATCTGGAACGACTTCAGCTTCTGCGGTAACAGGACAACATGCCACCAATCCGGGACCAAGCAAAAAGGGATTAATCTTAGATACCACATGTCTCGGCCTTAGTAGTACTACTTGGCAGAATATTTACAACCTGGTTGAAGCCGAGGAACCTCAGCAAACATCGGTATGAGCTACAGCAGGCTCAAGCCGGAAATCTGATGCTACTTTAAAAGATTTGGTGGATTCCTACCTACATAGGATAGCGGCTCGAGAGCAAATTCTTCCATATATGGATGTGGTGAGATGGGCAATTGAAGAAATTCCAATTACAGACAGAACATTCTGCACTATTGATGGGAGAGTATTCGGTTCATTTCAGCCCAGTGATTTGAGACAAATGTACCATTTGCCCGAACCAAAGAAGAAGTATAATAAAGCGTTTCTGGAGAAGTTTCGAGATGAGAATGAAACTGAGTCGGAGCCTATACGGGAATGGAGACAGAACCCAGCGAAACACAAACATGAGTCTTTGGGTAAGTACTCCATCGACTCCTTATGCTCTTCTTATTGTTATGCTGGAGTCATGATGTGTCGAATGTGGGGATTGCATGATTCTTCAAAATTTTCCATAGAGATGGTACCTTTGATGGAAGTAGCATGTAATAGTGAAATCATGGATTGGGGGACTATATTATCAAATAATTTGGCTACAGCTATTCTTGAATTCATAAACAAATCTCGTGTCACTGATAGGTTCATCCCTCCATTTTACTTTAGTGCCTATATTTTGGACACCCTCTGTTTTAATTCCGAGTTTCCTATGTTAGGGTGGAGATGGACTCCACAAGACCCTATGCCTATTCATATCTACCACCAGAAATTACGGAAAGCTCATTATAAACATCACTTATACCAAGTCTACAATGGATTCATGCTACCTATTTACTATGCAATTTTTGATAGACCTGCCCCTAAGATCTCCTCTCAGGCAGAGATTGACTTGACAGCCTTAGGAACCTGGTTTGGTGAAGAAAAATTCACTTATGTAAGAGTTTTCAGCAGTCAGGCCAGGCCTCATATCGTCCCCTTGTATATACCAGACAAACTATTAGCTCGCGAGATAGCATATCAGCTTACAACCGCATCAGCTACAAAGACTCTCAGAAATTCAAAGAAGCAAGTTTGGCCTCCTTTTCCTCTAAGGTGTGGCATCTATACTCTGCATGATTATAAACATGCAGAGAAAGAGGCGGAAAAAAATAACATCCTAAGTCTTGCCACTCTGTCTAATAGACGTTTCGACCCGAAGAAAGTCATCTATAATGCTCTAGACCAGGCCAAACTCACTAAATTTGAACATAAGGAAGATGAGTTTGATGACTTGTCCTCCTCAGCCGAGTCAATATTTCAGGTGTAGCAGCTAGCTAGAATGAGATACCATGATGACGGGTTAGTAGAATTTAATAAACTTAGAGAGCAGAGGTTGCAAACTCTACCTCTAGATTTGTTAGCTACTGCCCCGATGATACAATCAAACGAGCCTAAGTAGCAGCTTACCAGCGAACCTCCTGCTACATCCGAAATCTTTGAAGAAGTCCAAAGAAGAGAGCAGGAGGAACTTCGGAGGTTAGAACAGGAAGAGGCAAAGAGGAAAGAACAAGAGGAATCACAGAGGAAAGACAAAGAGGAAGTAGAAAAGAAAGAACAAGAGAGAATACGGGAGGAGGAACAGAAAAAGCAGCAGGAGCAGAGCAGCAAGGAGGTGAGTGTCAATACTCAAATTGACCCAAGATTGCTCGAGGAATGGCAACAATTTAATACAATTATAAGCAATCTTGAGAGCTCAATGGATGTCGATACATCCAAAGCGGCCGATACACAAGATACAGCATCAAAGGAGGTTCCAAGCAAAGGAACCAACGGTCTACCCCCGACTACAGTAGTAGAAATAATTCCCAAGAATCCTTCGGATCAAATTATTTTGCAGGTGGAGGACATTCCTCTACTGGATGTTTTCTATAGCCCAAAACACAGGGCTGTAATAAAGTGACAGCGGAAAAGGAGAAGGATTGATCAACCTTCTCTGTTCCCTGAACAAACAATAACAACCAATGTGGTGTGGAGGGAAGAATTCGACCCCTCCGATGACCTGACAAAGTTATCCCAATATGTTGGTGCCTATTCGGCAGCCACCATGGATAAGGCATCGAAGGTAAGCAATTTGTTGAAAGAAAAGTATCAAGTGATCGCTTCACTACAAGCACAACTATCGGAGGAACAGCAGAAGTCAGAACAACTACAACAGCAACTATCCACGCAGCAATAGTTAAATAACCAGCTCAACAAATAGTTGCATGAAGAGAAACAAAGGGTCGATTCGACAGCGATTCAGAGACAGAAAGAATTATCAGAGGCATTATCAAAGTTGAAGGCAATGAATGAACAGATGGCAAAAACAAAAGATGAGCAAATTGCTCAATTATCAACTCAAGTAGATAAGTTCAAGAGTCTTCCCCAGCCTGCCGAGTTCAGAGCAGAGGCAATATAGATTAACAAGGTATTAATAACACAAATAAGATTGTTGTGTCATGAAATTGCCCATGTTGAACCTCTGTGCGACATAACAACATCTATAATAGACAAATCAGTTGATGCCAGGCAGGATTTAGAGCAAGCCAATGACACTTTAACAGATTTTCTTACTTGGAAAGACTCTAATGAGGGACAGGCAGCAAACTTGCCCAAAATTTTAGAATCCCATAAAGAAATCCTATTCATGGAGTGGCAGTCCCAATTAATGAAAGCAGAGAGAGCGATTTCTAGATGCGAGTTATCTACGAGGAATTTAATTGACTTGATCAATAATACTCTCTATTTATCTAACATGATTTCTCAATGTACACCAGGTAAATTATTATCAGCCAAGACATTGGAGCAGTCATGTCACCAAGAGCTAGAAAAGAATGGGAGATTGACTCAGGAATTAAAATTTTAACTTGGGACACCTATTGGTTGTTCCTAGTAAAACCATACAGCCAGAGAGCCACCCTCAAATGCCTAACAGATGCAATTGGGTGTATCATTCCCGATATACATGATGCCACCTATGCTGCTCAAATCAATTCTCGTCTCAGCTACCCTCAAGAAGTGGAACCAATGCTGGCAATATGCCAACTCAGGACAAAAGGCAAACAGCCAGAATGATGAATCATTGTTGCCGATTACCAGATCACTGTGGGAGAGATATTCAAGATCGGATTATACCAATTTAGTAGCATTTTAATTTTGTAGTTTGTTAGCTTAGTTTAGTATTTATAGACCCTTTCATGTATTTAGAAAGGGTCGTAAGATATGACTGAAGCCTGAAGTTGCACTACGGTACTTCAGGCATATTCTTTTATGAAAACTGGACCAATCTTTCCAAATTTTGATAACGAAGCTTTTATGTGGATGTGCACTACTGCCTTTATCTAAAAGTATTTCTGAGTCGGAAGAAGGAATTCAAATTGCGATTGGCGTTGGGAATGATTCGCAGCTCATATGGTACTATTATCTATGTCTGAATTTATTCCTTTTATGTGAATTGTTGTTTGGTCGTTCTTGCTATTATTGAATATGTGAATGTGTTTTAACAGTAATCTTTATACTTTCCACTATTGGATGTTTACAGTTTGCTATTCTTTCAATCATGCATGTATCAATAATATAAAAAGAGAAGTGTAACAATGTTTTATCAATTACTTCGTTCAACTATTTGAACGAAGCAACTATCATTTAAATGAATGTCTTTGTTTATTGAATAGTGTCATCTATATGCCTATCAGCGAACACAGATCACTAAACGTTGCACTTAAGAATAGAAGCTTCCCGGGATAAAATAGTCATTTACGTTTTCTCTCATAGAATAAGTCCTCCATTTATTATCACTTATTAGAAAACCAATCATTCATCCACCCCTTTTATTCATTACTGGGAAACTGGTCCCATTATATCCAGTCGGAGCCACCATCCCAAATGGAAAAGGAGTTGTATTAAGGTCCGGACCGGGTGGTTATCCCCCGATGATGATGTAACGATTTTCGGGGCATCAACAGGTGGCGAAGTTGATCATGTTAGATTTATGAAGGAATCCTCTATCCAATGGCATATGAGTTTGAAAATTTTGAATTCATATGATATTTTTCATCTAATTTCTTCTAAACATAATTCTTGAATTTTTTATAATAGTTTTAAAGAGGTTGAATAAAAAAATCAATATCATAAAATATACACAACGAAAAAATTTCAAAAAATACCACTATCTTCGTTTATGAGTCTTATTCAAAAGGGTACTCTTGGTTTTTCAATTTATTTAAATAGTTGAAAAAAACCATATATGAACACATGTGTCTGCAAAATGCAATTGAATATTACATAGCCAATTTTCGAAAAACAACAAAAAATATAATTTTACATTAAAAATTAATTTTTAATATGAAAAACTTAGCTCTCTCTCTCTCTCTCTCTCTCTTCTCTCTCTCTTTCTCTCTCTCTCTCTCTCTATATATATATAATATATATATATATTATATATATATATATATATATTATATATATATATATATATATATATTATATATATATATATATTATATATATTATATATACATATACATATACATATACATATACATATACATATACATTACACATGTTAGATTAAGTGATGCTACATGAACACACAAGTACCTCTTAAGATGTGTGAAAAATTGCAAGGAAAAGCATTTAATTTAATGGAAAATTGACATATTATATGACACTAAATATTTTTGTAAAAAATATCATTAGGACAACAACATAATTCTCCACAATTTATCTTTTTACCCTGAACCAAAATTCACAGTGCTTTTATGAATTTTGAGGGCTTCAATTCGATAAAAGAGGAAAACTTGAAACTTCATCACCACATTTGGCCCAAAAGTGTAACCCATCTCCATGCATTCACCCATACCTAATGTGCATTACAAAAATTTTGAGGTCAAAAATGGGTCTCAAAACAAAAATGTACAACAAAAATCAAATTTATAAGAACTAATAGAATTGAAGATGATTATGTTAACCATGGGGGATGATTCACCATTTTTTGAGTAAAAAAGGTAAAATGATAAAAAAAAATTAAAAAAATGAAAAAGAATAATTTTTCAACTTAACTCCCTACAATTTTTGTTGGGCATGGAATCCCCTCCAAGGCATGTTTTGGGGCTTAAAGCCCAAGTTTTGACAAAATCTTGTTGTAAAAGCTTCGTGAATTGCGGGCACGGGGCACAAAAGTATGATAGAGTCATAGGGTTGTCCACCCTAGTTTTGTAATGTAATGTCGGCTGGATAGACCTACCCATGGTTCGCAGACCATGGGATTGTATAAATAGAGTGAAGCTCTAAGTGTAAAATATAAGTAACTAATAATGAAGGAACAAGGAAGTCTAAGTGATTGAGCCGATGTGTAAAGTGTGTATGTGGGTCGTAGAGTAGCAGAAGGCTCTGTAGTTGAGTGCGCAGAGGCCTAGTAGTTCGCAACTGAGTGCCTGGACTCTTGCAGCTGAGTGCGCAGGGCACGTAGAGTCTGTAACTGGTGGAAAATCAATAAAGAGAATTTTGGTTATCATTCTGTGTATTTGTTCTTAGGTTAATGCATGATAGATATAACTTGTAAATATATTGTTTATTTACTGCGTGCACCTGTATGAATGTTTTGTATTGTTAAGTATAACTTAAGAAATTTAAGTAGGAAAAGGTGCTTAACTAATGTTGAAGGATAAATAAGATCTCGGGTAATAATGCAGAGCGCGGCACAGCCCTTGGTTAGGGATGCGCAAGGGCAGGGTATTAGGCCACGAGGCACGAAAGGTGCAAGAAGCCATCTGCGTGCAGAAACAGACAAAGGACTAGTCGAACTCATCAGACATCTCCAGGGTGCGAAAACCTGGTTCTAGCACCCTCCCATACTCCTTCGAGTGAGACCTCAGTCCATGCTTCGTGGACTGTTGCCGAAAGGGCCAGTTGTACTGAGATTTGTTTGGCTAATTAACTCCGAACTTGGGTCAGGCCCCAATAAGCCAACAAATGGTTCCATTGTCAGGACCAGGATCAAAATAGAGATGTCTGATGTCTTATAACTAGAATCCGACCAAGAAAGGAATTAAAGAGTGTATGGACTGAAAGATTCATGAGTTCGCGGCATAGGAAAACAGGAATCTGCAAACATCAAAGGGAGAGTGGTTAGATTGATACTTGTATATGGAGATCTACGAAATTTTATTTGCATCCTTTCCTACTGAGTTGTACAAGTGGATCACGAAGCTAGCAGATAGCCAAGGAAGGTGTAAACTCAACAAACCTATTGTGTGGACTCCAAAATTGGTGCGCAGATTGGAAGCATCGGAAGATAATATCATGCGTGCTATCGATCACTGGCTGGATCGAATCATAGGAGGATTCATCAATGAATTCACAGTAGATACTTCAATCAGTTATAGCGAGGCAGAACAATGCTTCCTCAAGGGACCGCGTGGTAATTAGATTAAATCTTTGAACACTTGGATTAAAATGCTACTATGTGAAAAGCGGGTTATGTGAACATATTGATGTTTGGGGCTAAGTGGAGTGGGAGAATCTACAAAAACAAAGGTAGCACAGAACTAGAAACTAGCCCCTTGATATCACCTCCGTGAGGGGGCGAAGAAGAGCTCGTGAAGGTTTCTCCAAGAAATGTGATCAACCTGATAAGGCAAAGAATTCCGCACCTACCACCCCCACCCACATCACCACCAGTTTCACCATCTTCACCCCCGACTTTGCCCATACCACCTCTGCCACCACCATGAAGCAGTATGGCCATCGCAATAAAGCTACTAGTGTTCAAGGGAGTAGGGAATGAAGATCCAGACCAATTTTGGTTCGTGATAAAAGCTGTATGGGAAGCACAGGGTGTCATGGACGATAATATAAGGAAGGCAACATTAGTCAGCGCTGTGCAAGATCGCCCGCTGACTTGGTATGTTAAGCATTCCAATGACAATCCAAATGCAGGGACAGCAAATATCTAGACTATGCTAAACAAAGAATTTAGCAGGCCAAAGTCAGAGGCACAGTTGATCATTCGGTTCAAGGAAATATCAATGCTACTAGGCGAAACCCCATGGGAATTGAATCAAGGACTGAAGTGCACAATTCGCAAAGTGAACATGACCTTAACAGACGAGAAACACCGCGAATTGTTTGTAGCCTCGTTAACGCTGCATCTACGGAATGCGCTATCACAGCAAAGGCTAACCACTCAAACTGAGGATTTGGAGGTCGCAATGAGATTGCATGAGACTCCGATACAAGATCCTAACCTGGGAGTCTAGCAAATTCACGTGCAGTTGAAAAACTTGTGCCTTGAGATGCAAAGTTTGAAACAAGATAGGAACGGCTCATCTAGAAGTTCATGACGAGGTATGGTGCATAAAGTGTAAGGGCCAGGGGCACGACAAGGACCACTGCCTGATGTTCATGAATTACCTCGTGGGAGGAGGACCAATGCCATTGAGACTATTGGCATAAGTAGGACCAAGCGCGGCACCTGCATTGTGGTGCGCGATTTGTCAAACAGGAGGGAAGCATGCTACAGATAATTGCCATCTATTACAGAAGTATATGCAGAATTCCCAGCAGCTGTTCTGTAATTTCCGCAGGTCAGTAGGACATGATGAGTGCACCTATAGAAGTTATGAAATGATGATGGATCGAACTCCTACCTACAGAGTTCAGACCGAAACATGGGCCCTCGATCAAAATGCAAGAATGGCGTGCACTGGATTTCAAGGGCGCGGATGAGGCCAAGGTGGAATGGGGCCAAGAAGAGGCTGTGGACAACTGATATGTTACAATTACAGAGGATCGAGGCATTATGCCTACGATTGTACAAATCCGACGAGACCATCATGCTTATATTGTACACAGTTTGATCATGAGACAGAGGACTGTTAAGGGATAAATTCCCCTAGGGTCTTGGGTTAATACCCTAGCAGATCAGAGGTTATCTATGCAGAGAAACACACATTCCATGCAGCCATGATGCTAATATAAACAAAATCTACGATAAGGGGCGTACCTCGGGGTCCTTCATTTGAGAAGATCCTGCTAGGGTCCAAACCCTCTTGGAGTTCTTTTTGCTCCTTCAACCTGCAAAACAATCAATTCAAGAAAGTACAGCAGTATATGGACTAAACATCATAAAGAAATCATCTTCATAGTATATTGAAAGGTAGTTAGTTATGCAATTAAACAACCATTCATATATGAATCATAACATTGATATCATAAACATGAAGAAGATTTATATCAAGAACAAAGACAAGTGTTTCTTTTATTATAGACAACTAAAGTACAGAAAGGAATAATTTCACCTGATTCGTCCTTTCGCAAGCTCCAAGTGGAACCCTCCTCCAGATTTGTCCAGTCTCAAGCCTTTAACAAACTCCTTCCATGACTTACTCCATGATATCTCAAGTAGTAGATAGACATCATCACACAAGGAAACAAGGGTTTCCTGTAAATGGGGGGAAGTGCAGGAGGCACTAGGATCTTCAGACCTGGTCAGGGAAATCTCAACATAGTAATCTTTCTCTCTCTTCTCTCCTCCTTTAGGCCTTCCCATTGAATCCTTTTTATACTTCTCCCAAAGTAGTTTTTTAGTTGGGAATTTGTTGGGAACAGTTGGGCCACAGGAAATAATAGGTAATCAACAGGTGAAACCCGTGATCTCTGCCCAAAATTAAGGAGATTTATTTTTTTAAAGTGTTTTAAGACATATACGCAGGTTGGGTATACACAAACCCACGTACACACGCATTTAGCTCAAGGCAATGTCACGTATAGGGAATAAAACACTGTTTTTTAAATTTTAGACCAGGCCTGGAAGGAGGGGTTTCCCTAGGCCATAAGTGCAACATCACAAACCTCAAGAGTGAGATTTGGAGCTATAACAGATGCCCCCTAATATATGAGGTCAGAAGGGGTATATGATGGCCAAAATGTATTAAGCAAGTCTATGGAAAGGAAATCTGTCAAAAACTGAGAAGGACTTCACGAAAGTTTAGCCTGCCAAGCCACAAAAGGAGATCAGAAAGAAACACTGTCTGAGGCGGGCATACCCATGCTCAGAAGAAGTACAGCATGTCCGCATATCAAGTACAAGCAGATCCACTAAGTATACAAGTATAAAAGACTAGAAAATACATAATGGATCATCTGATCACGATCGAACAAGTACATGTCTGAATATCACATATAAGAATGTCAATGATGCTGAAGGATGAAGCGGATCACTGATATCAAAGACTGATCCCAAAAGTACCAAATGAACATGATGGAATAAGATGGTACTACACTGCAAACTCAAGTGCCATCATATAAAATGTCGCCATGAATGACTGCAACATATAAGGTGGAGTGGTATCAACTAGCAACAACAGGAGCAATTGTCGAGTGAACCAATGAATGTTGACACAACCTGAAGTCTTCATCGACCACCGTGGTACATTTCTACAACATGGGAATAAATGATCTGAAGTCGACCATGTGAGAAATTGTTTGATTACCGGTCATTTATGTATACTGTTAACAAACGTGAGACTACTCACTGATAATGATAATGAGCGTCAAGGTACCCAGTACAATCTAACAAGTGTGAATAGATGAGTTGAAGTCGAACACCTGTAAGAATCTATCAATCAGGAGACAATGATGGTTTCCCATTGTCGATAGCGAAGGACCTGCCACTAGTGACTACAAACCCCAAGGTATTACCAAATGGACTCTAGATCTTTGCCCCAAAGCAATGAGTCGAAGTCGATAGGGAAAGATCCGCTAGAAGGAAGGCATTAAGGCATCCTTCATCAATCTAGCACAAGTGTAACCCATAGGCCAATAATGTGGAAGGAATCGAAAGAAAAAGATGTAGTAACCCGACCAAAGTACGTTTCTGGCATACACAAGATGTGGCTAGCGCACGATAAAAACCCTCTAAACCAACCAATAATGAAAGTTGACACAGAGGCGAGGTATCCACCAATAGGGTCAAATGGAAACCAAGGTACTGCACGAATCCCAATGCGTGATAATGTAAGTTGATGTCGAACACAAGGGAAACCACTCAGTCAAAGACCCATGATACTGATCAATGTTGAGCACAAGGTGACCTATCAATAATGAAAATAGGGCCAGGGTGCAACTCTAGGCCTGTCCTCAGAGTAAGATGTCATCGTTGATAAGGACAAGACCCGCCAGCAAGAATTCAATGGAGACATTCTCAAACTAGCACGAGTAAAGGACCAATATAGCTGATGTGATGACAGACATAATACTGACAACCAGGGATGGCCGACTGAAAAATGAGTCAAGAGACACCGCAGAGAGGCTGACTCATGCTAACTTCCCTTGAACAAAAGCACAACTCAATGTGACTATGTGGCAGCATATGATGACTCTGTATAAGCTCATTGTGCAGGAGGCACGAACAAACCCTCCATATGATTGGAATAGATAACCAATCGAGGGAGAACTGACTCAATAACAAGGTTAAGGTGTACCTAAGTCAAACTAAATCCCGCCCAAATGGAGGAGACTTTGTTTTGAGTGCTTTGTTCAAGGGCAACACGACTGACTCTAGTTGCCAACAATAAGTGGAAATATTGTCTTGTTCCCACTCTTTTTGGAATATATAATTTTTTCATCTTTTTCTTTTAAGCTGGAAAAAGAATAAAAGAATGCTATAGTACAGTGAAAAGAATGAGTGTCGATGAAGCAGATGATCTAGTTCCTGGGATTGGAACAATCCTATGCTCAATGCAGGGAGGCGAAAACTGGTCAAAGACACTCAAAGGTGTGTTCCTTCCATGGGTCAAGGTGTGTCAAGTTGCAGAAGTTAAAGGTATGCAAGTTTGATTTTGCAATCGTCATGGTCAAAAGTTGGCTTAAACACTTGTCCAAGTGAAGCCGACTTAAGGCCAAAAGGTACAAATGGTCAAAATGAAATGCAGTAGTACAACTCAACACAGAGGAGCCTCTAGGGTATAAGGCCAAAACGAAGTGAAGAAGCAAAGAGGAATGAGTCTTCATCACATAAGTCATGGCGGGACTACAGAGGACTCCCGAGCCTACTCAAATCATATCAGCATGGGCAACAAATGTCAGTGAGGTGCTAACTACGATGCCCATGTAAAGGATGGCTTCTACCATCGTGTCCTGATTTAAAGAATCGGCGAGTGAAAGTGGTTTACAAACCATAACACGATGGGATCGACCCTATGGCAAATGTATCGACAAATGGAGGTTAGTATGCATAATGCAACGGAAAAATGGCTTCCCTAACATATATGCCAGTGAGAAAACGATACCTGCCATGACAGGTCAGCAGTCATGGAACCGTCTCGAAACTATCAGAAAACGTCCAAAATGTCCTGAAAATCAAGCCATTCTCGACATTCCAAGCTCCCAAGTTAAAATTTACATGAGACCAAACGAAAATCAAGTTTTGAAAAAATTTTGCATTTTCAAAGCCTATAAAAGAGTTTTTGGACGCACCATTTTCACCATTCGAGTTTGAGAGCAAAGGAGTGGAGCAAAGGAGCAAACTTTTCCATATGCCAAATTCAACCGTTCAGATCCTTCCAAAATCCCCAGGTAACTCTTATACTTGTCTTGCAATTAATTGTGACTAGTTTAAGAATTTTTAATTTATGTTTTACCGTTGATTTTTTTGTCAAACATTTCACCGCGGCGTATACACGGGTTGGGTATATGAAACCCGCGTACACGTGAGCCCTACATGCGACTGTGTGTAAATGGACCCGCGTATACACCACGAACATTTCAAAAAAAAAAAAGGAGCACTCCAACCTCCCCTGACTCAAAGCCTAAAAATGATGATGTTTAAGCCTTGCGAGGAAGACCTAATGTAAATATCATGCTCCAAAGTGGTATTACGATAGGGGATGACAAAGGTAAGCAGCCTGAAGAAAGTACCTGGGTTCACAAGGCTCCAACGAAGGAACCAGAATTTGATTTGGAGCGCGCTAAGGAGACCTTCATGGAAGCTAAAAGGAGCTTCACTAATGCCTCCACTTCAAGAAGTAAAGACAGACTGGAGCCAAAAATGGACCCATCGATGCTCACTACGTTCTTGGAGACATGCATGAAGTTTTTGTGCGATAGCAAGGCTGTAAAGGAGCTGCAAGAACTCATAACTAGATGCGCTAGGACCACACTAAGAGAATTGCGCGTAGTCTGGAAGCTTGGGAAGCACACGATGCAAACAGGAAGGGAGATGAGATTGACTGCGCAGATCGGGGAATATGAGATGAACCAAGTGATTTTGGACCTAGGATTGGACGCAAATGTCATGCCGAAGCAGACATGGGAGTGCATGGGTAGGCCTGTGCTGCAATGGTCTCCTATCCAACTGCGAATGGCGAACCAAAAAAAGATCCCACCTATGGGGAGATTGTAGGGAATCACAATAGACATCAAAGGAGTGAGTGCGCTAGCAGATTTTGAAGTGATAGAGATTGTGGATGACAACAATCCCTATCCCACACTATTGGGAATAGATTGGGCCACTGACATGAATGGAGTAATAAATCTAAAGAAGAGCAAGATGATCTTTGAGAAAAAGTCACTGCGCATAGCGGTACTTTTAGACCCGGCAGAAGGATTGCACTACACAGAACCAGTGCATGACAATGAAAGTGATGACGATCTGGACTACATCTACAAGATAACCGTGCGAGAGCAAGATTGGGTAAATCCAACTGCGGATGGCCGAATATCTTGGGAGCGCAAAAGCTCCTGCACATCAAATTCTGACGAGGAGATAGAACAATGGTAGAACCGATTACACAAGGTAACCATTCTCAACTGTAACATGATGACAAGGTTGTTGTGCTGCGTAGCAACAGAGATAAGAGACTTGCCTACATATGACGAGTTAAGCGAGGTGTATGACTTCCTGAAAAAATTTGAAAGAGAAGTGCTGGAACAGTAGCATTTCGACGCTCTGAAATGGCTATTGTGCACTATGCCTACAAGATGGTGGGCTACGCACCAAAGAAGTTTTGAGAACTAGCGCGAATGCACAAGGATGATGCTCATGCAGTTTGGGAAGCCTCAGGTGCAATTTAAAGATAAGTATGACAAACAAACCATCCCGCGCACCCACCTATCCAGGTGGATACAAGAATATGTTGCAAAACACACACAAAGGCCTACAATCCTCGCGGTAGGAGACATGATCAATAAGCAGGAACGGGTAAGGCAATGGTGCGAACAGTTGGGACCACGAAGTATGGAAAGACCAAGTGCGCAGAAGAATATCTATGCAAAAGCGTTTAGCAAAGTATGTGACACGCTGAACAAGGTACACCATGTGAAGCAGACTGACTAGGACCTGCGCGTACCAGCAGTTCTCTAGGCTTATAGGACCATGTGCAAAACCCTGGCCATGCAGGCAACACCAAGGTTGGAGTATGAAGCAAACGTAGTCAACCTGATAGTACTTGAGGAACTTAGACCATGCCCGACAACATCGATAGATACAACGGTTCACGGAACTTTGGAAGCAGAAATCCAACAAGGAAATTTTAGACTCCAAGAACTTGAAGAAGAAAGGGTACGATTAAGGAAGAAAAGTGCTCTGGCAGACGTGGAAGTCAAGAAGATAGAGGACGAGATAAAGGAATATTTTCTCGGAAAAAAGCCCAGGGTGGAAAGGCCAGATGTGTACGATCACCATGACAGGTTTAAGGCCTATTTCCGCGAATTGATCCATCTGATGCCTTGGCTTGGATGGCATATTGCCAAGCATAGTGACCAGGGTACTGTGTTGCAAATGGTAAAGTGCGCGATGACGACCGTAACAATACAAGATGGGGATTCTACAAGAGACATGATGGATGATAGGACGGAACTTTTCATGGGTGGTGCGACCACCTGACTAGCCAAAGGAAGGACAGTCTTAGCGCTCTAGAAAGTTGAAAGGGAGAACGAGACTATAAACTATTATGCCCAGGAGCTGTGTAATGTTGGAGTTGCGTGCAGAAGCAAAGAGTCACAAGGTCCGCGATCGCGCACGGGGGGCCGCACTGCCACACGGGTTGACCAGAAAGTGACCATTAAAGTAACTATTCACGATGGGATGCTCGACTTGAGGCCAAATGGAGTGGGTGGAATGCATTTAAGACACGATTTATGGGCAAGATTTGGGAAAATATGCCGCCAAGGGAGCATTAATGAACCGGATTTGGGGGGAACAATCGAATTCAAATTCAAAAAGCGATATAAATTACAAAGGGCTGCCCAACAAACAACACTTGGTCATTTGCTAATTGAGCTATTGAGCCAAGCCCTAATTGTTGAGTGTCGAGCATTGATTGAGCCCTTGAGATGCTAAGTGATAAATTTTTGCATAGATACAATGGCAACAGCTAAGGATTTTATGGAGATAACAGAAATAACTGCCGAGGAGGCTGCCCAGGCCCTAACTGTCGGGGATGCTCTGGAAGGTGCCAGGATTGTGGCATAAATCCAGAAATCACCACGCACGCCAAGACCCAAGAAGGACAAACAAGAAATGGTTCCCGTATGTGTGTCCCCGCGAAACCCTCTGCACACCAAGCTGTCAATGGAGGAGAAGGGGAAAGTAGTCACCATAAAAACTGATGAAGAAGAAGATCTGGAGGATCTTATCATTGCCGAGGATGAGGATGAAGGCATGGAGGAGGACACTCAGCCTACGCACCTCACGAAAAAATTGCCTACCTATGTCCCCCCACGAAAAGGGAAGGCTAAAGTGCCCAAGGACCTATACGAGACCAAGAGCTCACTCTAGACCCCGCTCCTCCCAGACAACCTTATGTTTGAGGGCACGCACCTGAGATGCGTGCTGAACCTGAAATTCAAATATTGGGACCTCGATAACCACAATAAGTTCCCTCCCCTTGAGACCAGGAACCTTATGAAGCCCAAGCAGAACACCGCGGTGGGGGTTACAGAGCTAGAGCTGCGAAATTGGTTGTGTAGAGTGGAAAAGGTTGGCCTATTGAATCTTCTATGGGTGTCGCATTTCCACAGCGCCCCAATAACCATTTTTGTCATTAGGCAGCTGCTCTGCCTGGTGCATGATGGGTGTTTGTGGCTAGAGGAGCCCATCCCCATCATGGCAGACTTGATTCACCACGTCTCCTAGCTTCCATGCAAAGGAGAAGACCTCGCAGACATCTCCGAAGGGAAGGGTAGCGAATTGGCCATCACAGAGGCCATGAAGAAAAAGTACAAGATAGAAAAGAAGAAGAGGGGTTACGCCATCTCCAGAATCAAGGAGAAAGCAGTACGCGTGGTGACCCAAACCTTGGTAGGAAAGGTTATGCGTAAGTGTCGCGTGAACGAAGTACCTGCGCCATTGGTAGCACTAGCTGAGCAGTGTGCAGAGGGGGTCCAGTTTAACTGGTTCAAGTTCCTCTGCAAGGAGTTTTTAGAAAATTGTTGCAAAGCTCAGGAACAAGGCAAAACGTTCCACTGTGCATGGCTTCTGCTGTCCATAGTGCTCATGGCTAGGGAATTGCTAGAGGATAGTCAATTCCCCATAATTGACAGGGATTTACCAGAGGCTGCAAAGTACGCTTCGCTTTGGGCCATAAAGGATGCTAAGAGGATCCCCAACAGTAAAATCTTCTGGGTGTTCATGAAGATGAACCTCATAATGGGGATCAACTGTAACCCACTGTTGTCACCCACTATTTACAACAGTCTACAAAGTTTTGCAGAATTCAAAGTGGACATGAATAACATTTATATAAGAGTGCGTAAGGACCCAACTAAACAGTGGACAAAGCTACCCTTCGTAGCCATAGACGATGTCATTTTCAATGTACTGGAGGCATGGTTGTTAAAGTGGTGCACCCTGAACATCGCAGAGATCGAGAGGTCAGTGGTGCAAAGAAAGAAAGACGAGGCCAAGCTATGCATCGCATAGTTGGCCGAAAATAGAAGGAAGGAAGTAGCAGCAGCAAAAGTACGGGCATCATGGGATGTTGCACAAAAAGCAACTGAGCAGGAAAAGGCCACAACAGCACAAGAGGCAGTTGCGAAGGCGGGTGAGGGCCAAATGACGCCTTCACAAGCGTAGGAAGCAGAGGAAGTAGACACAGAAGAGGGAGGCGTGGACCCATGAACTGCATTGACACAAATAAAGCACCAACACCCAACAAAGTGGGCAGGGTTGCGTAAGAAGGTCAAGGCATCAAAGTTGTCCATTGACCCGATCACCCTAACCGAGGGTGATTTGCATGACATCGGCGAGACAGTGCACGATGTCACCTCTAAGGCTTTCTAAGATTTCATGCATGAGAACCAGATTGTGTTGGGGGCCCTTAGAGTGCAGTTGCAGAAATTACAGGCACGCCCTCCTCAAGTTGGTACCCTTTCGACCAACCTTATCATGGGCTCAACAACAGTAAATCAAATGTTGCGTGCGCGGATGATGAATACCATAGTGCTACCGGAAGGGGCACTAGTGACATCAAATGTTGCCGATAGGCCTACGATTAGTGCTTTGAAAGGTATCAGTCTCAATATGGCTACACTTCTACGAGAGACCTTATATGTTTTGCAAGATGGGATAACTGTAGAACTACGCACTAGGGAGAGCCGCGCACTACAAGTCCTCAGTAAGCAGAAAATCAATATGGAACAACTGAGCCTGCAGCACAATGAAGTGGTATCGCAATACCAATAACTAGTATAGGTAATAGATGATGCTTTCCAAAGCATCCCGAAGCTAGCCATCCCACCTGACATGCCAGAAGAGGCACAGATCCACAGGTTAGCAGCATGGGTCTGCGAGACAAGGAAAGAAATGACAAAGGTTTAGCTAGAGTTGAACCTTCAGATCATCAAGCCACAGTTGAAGGCGTAGCCGTCTAGCCCCCCAGAAGTTAGAGAACAACGCGCTAGCGCTATCATAGTGGGACTAGAGGAGATTGGTGGTGCAATGCGAGACTGCACCAGTATGTTGGAAGTATCACTTGAGGTCCTCACAAATCTATAGGTGGACCCAACATCCAACAGTTAGAGATAGAGGCATGAGAACTCCAACAACAGTATGACAGCGTCCAAGGAACTACACAAACGGTGGTCCTCACTCAGAGGCTCATGCAGATGCAACAAGCTAAAGTGCTAAAAGAGCAGGTGGACATGGCACGCCACAAGGAAGCAGTCCTGAAGGCATGCATTTAGCTTTGGAACGATGAGGCCTTCACCATCACGACACAAATTGAAGGCAAGCTCACACACATGCAGGGGATGCACACCTTAATGTAGAGAAGCACTCCTAACACAAAGGTTTCGGAACAATGTATGCCGTAGATCCAACAAGCAACAACTCAGTATGCTGCTGACCTTGCCACAGTTCGAGAACAGTTGGAGGGACTCCATGCAAAGATCTCCGTGCCGACAGAGTGACTCGAGGGTGAGTCATGATGTTTGTGTTGGGGGCATGTTGGGCATGGAATCCCCCCCGAGGCATGTTTTGGGGCTTAAAGCCCAAGTTTTGACCAAATATTGTTATAAAAGCTCTACGAATTGCAGGCACGAGGCACGAAAGTATGATAGAGTCATAGGGTTGACCACCCTAGTTTTGTAATGTAATGTCGGCTAGATAGACCTACCCATAGTCCGCAGACCATGGGATTGTATAAATAGAGTGAGGCTCTAAGTGTAAAAGATAACTGACTAATAATGAAGGAACAAGGAAGTCTAAGTGATTGAGCCAAAGTGTAAAGTGTTTCTATGGGTCGTAGAGTAGGAGAAGGCTCTGCAGCTGAGTGCGTAGAGGCCTAGTAGTTTGCAGCTGAGTGTGTGGACCCTTGTAGTTGAGTACGTAGGGCAGGTCAAGTTTGTAACTGGTGGAAAATCAATAAAGAGAACTTTAGTTATCATTCTGTGTATATGTTCTTAGGTTAATGCACAATAGATATAATTTGTAAATATACTGTTTATTTACTACGCACACCTGTATGAATGTTTTGTATTGTAAGTATAACTTAAGACATTTAAGTATACAAAGGTGCTTAACTAATGCTGAAGGATAAATAAGATCTCGGGTAATAACGCAGAGCGTGGCACAACCCCTGGCTAGGGCTGCACAAGGGCAAGGTATCAGGCCACGAGGCATGGAAGGTGCGCGAAGCCACCTGCGCGCAGAAATAGACAAAGGACCAATCGGACTCATCAGACATCTCCAAGGTGCGGAAACCTGGTTCTAGCACCCTCCCATACTACTTAGGTTGAGACCTCAGCCCGCGCTCCACAGACTATTACTGAAAGGGCCAGTGGTACCAGGATTTGTTTGGCTAATTAACTCCAAACCTGGGTCAAGCCCCAACAAGCCAACAATTTTACTCAAGTTTCGAGTGGTACACTCGTTGGATGTGGAATTAAATTTTGCATCCAAGGATTACCCATGTTGAATACTTTTGATGGAGCACACTACACAAAAAATGAGAAATACATGAAAAATGTGATTGCAATCATACTTTTTTCATGTATTTCTGAATTTTTTTTGTAGCGGGATTCATCGAAAGTATTCAACATGTGTACTTCTTGGATGTGAAATTGAATTATGCATCTAACGAGTGCTCTTGCTTGAAATTTGAGTAAAATTGTAGGAATATAAGTTGAAAAAGTATTTTTTTCTTTTTCCACTCCAAAATGAGGTAATCTAATCTTATTTTATTATTTCCACTATTATTTTATAATTTTCCGTAGGAGGCCCATTTTAGACCTCAAAATTTCTCTAATGTACACATCTCAACTTAACATAATTTATGCTATTATATCTTCACATTGTTCAAGAGGAGAATGTAGCTATCTTCATTGGGGCTATGGACGCTCACTGATAGTGACACAAGGCCTATGATGTCAGGGTGACTACACCATGGGCTATGGACGCTCTTTGGTAGTGTACGACACTGATAAGGAAAAGAGGGTACTCATGCAAATTTTTACCAGTGTTGGGTATGGGATCCCCCACAACAGGTTTTGGGGCTTAAAGCCTGAATTTTGGTCAATTGTATTGTAAGACTCCACGAAGTGCGGGCGTGGAGCACAAAAGTCTAGGATGAGTCATAGGGTTATCCACCCTAATAATTGTAAAATAATGTAAAGTTGTGTTGACCTACCTGTGGTCCGTAAACCATGGGATTGTATAAATAAAGCGAGGCTCTAGGTGTAAAGATAGCTTTTGGTGAGAAAAGCAAGTAATAGATAGATGTGAAGGCATGATCAGAGCATAGGGGGAAGTTGAAGTGTATTGGGTCATAGTAGTAGGAAGAGGCTCTACAGCTGCGTGCATAGAGGCCTAATAGAGTCTGCAACTGAGTGCACGGACCCTCGAGTTTGTAAGTGGGATTGTACTTGAAAAGGAATACTAATAAAGATAAGTTTGATTCATAATATTGTGCATCTATGTTTCTGTTTATCTTTATGCATTTATACTATTTATGATTATGCACACTTACCTGAATGTTGAATAAAGTAATAAGAATATTGGGCCCTCACAAGTTAAGTTAAGCACTAATATAATAATGTATTAAGAATAGAGATCATGATAGTACTTTCTTCGTTCCCTTACAGAGGTGCGCGGAGGTAGTGGCACAGATCACGAAGGGTAGACAGCTGTGCGGAGTAGCACAAACGCGTAGGTTCAGACCGCGAACCCCCAGAACCTTCATCAAGACATCCCTAGGGTGTGGAAACCTAGTTCCAGCAACCTCCAGTACTACTTCAGGTGAGACCTTAGTCCGTGCTCCGTGAACTATTGCCGAAAGGGCCGGTAGTACTGGGATTTGCTTGGTTAAATCACTTCCAAACCTGGGTCAGGCCCCACTAAGCCAACAAATGGTTCCTTTGTCAGGACCAGGATATGCATAAGAGATGTCTAATGTCGTGCCACTGGAACCCAACAAAGAAGGAAATTGAAGAGTGGTTGGGCAAGAAGATTCACGAGTTCGCGACACAAGAAAATAGAACTCCGAAAGTATATAAGAAAAAGTGGTTGGATCGCTACGTGTATACGGAAAGCCATGAGATTTTGTTTTCATCCTTTCCTTTTGAACTGTACGAGTGGATCGAGAGGTTAGCTGACAACCAGGGAAGGTGTAGGCTCGACCAACCGATAGTGTGGACTCCAGAATTAGTGCGTAGACTGGAAGCCTCAGAAGATAAGATAGCACAAGTTGTGGACCATTGGCTCGACCGAATAATAGGATGATTTATCACTGAGTTCACGGTGGACACGACCGTCAGTTACATCAAAGCAGAGCAACGTTTTCTCTAGGGACTGCGAGGTAAGTATTTTAAATCTTTGAATACCTGGATTAAGATGTTGTTATGTGAAAAGTAGGTTATGCGAATAAATTAATGTTTGGGACTACGCGGAGCGGAAGAATCTACAAAAGCAGAAGTAGTGAAGAATTAGAAAATAGTCCCTTAATTTCACCCTTGCGAGAGAGCGAGGACAAGCTCGCAAAAGTTTCTCCCAGAAGCATGGTCAATTTGATAAGGCAGCGGATTCTGCGACTACCACCCACACCACCCCCCACTTCACCTCCTTCACCTCCATCTCCACCCACTCCACCTCCACCACCTCCATGGTTCAGTATGGTGAGCACGATCAAACTACCAGTATTCAGAGGAGTAGGGAATGAGGATCCAGACCAATTCTAGTTCGTGGTAAGAGCAGTATGGGAAGCACAAGGTGTCACATATGACAACATTAAGAGGGTTACATTGGTGAGTGCGTTGCAGGATCACGCATTAATGTGGTACATCAAGCACTCTAACGACCACCCAAATGCAAGCATAGCAGAGATCCGGAATGCGTTGAACAAAGAATTTAGCAGGCCAAAATCAAAGACACAGTCAATCATCATGTTTAAAGAGATCACAATGCTTCCAGGTGAAACCCCCTGGGATCTAGACAAAAGGTTGAAGAGTACAATGCGCAAGGCCAATATGAAGCTAACGGATGCACAACATCGTGCATGGTTTGTAGCATCTCTGACACCACACTTGAGGATGACGCTGTCACTGCAGAAACTTTCTACCCAAGCCGAAGCATTGGATATGGCGATGAGATTACATTAGACCCAATACAGGACCCTGGGTTGGGATTTCAGCAAATCCACGTGCAACTACAGAATCTATGTTTGGAAATGTAAAGCCTGAAGTAGGATAGGGCACCGTGGCCAGAGGTGTGCGAGGAAGTGTGGTGCATAAAATGCAAAGGCCAGGGTCATGACAAGGATCACTGTCCAGTGTTCGTGAACTATTTGGTAGGAGGAGGACCAACGCCGTTGAGACCAGAGGTGCAGGCAGGGCCGAGCATGGCACCCGCTTTATGGTGCACAATCTGTCAGATAGGAGTGAAACACATGACGGACAATTGTCATTTGCTACAGAAATATACAAAGACACCCCAACAATTGTTTTGTAATTTCTGTAGGTCGGTAGGCCACGATGAGCGTACTTGCCATAGTTACGAGCTAATGATGGATCATACCCCAGCCTATAGGATTCAGACCGAAACACGAGCCCTTGACCTAGATGTGAGGATGGCACACGCTGGATTTCAAAGGCGAGGTCGAGGACAAGGTGGAATGGAACCAGGAAGGGGCCACAGACAGTTAATTTGTTACAATTACGGAGGACCAGGGCACTATGCCTGTGACTGTACCAACCCGACGAGGATATCTTGTATGTATTGTGCTCAATTTGATCATGAAACAATAAACTATCCTACATTGATCGCAAAGATGCACAAAAAAGGGGTATTCCAGCCTCCCTTGACTCAGAATATACAAATGATGACGTCTGAACCGCGCGAAGAGGACCCAAATGTAAACATGATGCTCAGAAGTGGTGTGACCACAGAAGAAGATAAGGGAAAGCATCCAGAGGAAAGTACGTGAGTTCGCAAGGCTCCTGCAAAGGAACCCGAATTTGACTTAGAACGCGCAAAGTAGACATTCATGGAAGATAAGAAGAGCTTCGCGGAGGCCTACAATTCAGGTAGTAAGGATCAACCAGAGCCAGGAATGGATCCTTCAATGCTTACCACCTTTCTGGATGCATGCATGAAACTGTTGCGCGAAAACAAGTTGGTTAAAGGACTACAGGAACTGATCACCAGGTGTGTGGGGTCAAGGGAACTGCGCGTCTTCCGAAAATTGGGGAAGTAAGCATTACACACTGGAAGAGAAATGAGGTTGACTGCATAGATTTGGGAATATGAAATGGATCAGGTAATCCTAGATCTGGGTTCGGATGCGAATGTATTACCGAAGAAAACATGGGAAGGTATGGGCAGGCCCGCGTTACAGTGGTCCCCTATTTAATTACGAATGGCAAACCAACAGAAGATTTTTCCCATGGGAAGGTTGCAAGGGGTAATAGTTGATATTGAAGGCGCGAGCACACAGATGGATTTCGAAGTAATAAAGATTGTCAACGATAGCAATCCTTATCCCGCATTGTTAGGAATAGACTGGGCCACCAATATGAATGGATTCATCAACCTGAAGAAGCACAAGATGATCTTCGAGAAAAATTCATTACGCGTAGTAGTCCCACTGGACCTAGCCGAAGGAGTGTGCTACACTGAACCCATGCACGATGACGACAACGACTATGATATTGATTGTATTTACAAGATAATTGCACAAGACCAGGATTGGGTGAATTCGACTGCAGATGGGAGGATCTTGTGGGAGCGCGAAAGCTCCTACACTTCGGATTCAGACGAAGAAGTAGAGCACTGGTAGAATCGGTTACATGAAGTGACAACGCTAAATTGCAAGATGATGATTAGATCACTGGGTTGCATGAAAACAGAGGCACAAGAGCTGCTGACATATGATGGATTGACAACAGTGGATGAATTCTTGAGCAAATTTGAAAGCACAGTACCAAAACAGTAGTGGTTTGATGCATTGAAATGGGCATTGTGCGCAACACCCGCACGATGGTGGGGTACACATCAAGAAAAATTTGAGGACTGGCATGGATGTAGAAGGATGATGCACCTATAGTTTGGAAGCCCCCAGCTTCGAACGAGAGCCAAGCAGCCAGGACGGAGTAGCTTGCGCACCCACCTATGTCGATGGGTACAGACGTGTGCTGTACAATCCACACAAGCACACCCCAAACTAAGGATCGAAAATCAGAACAAGACGCAGCAGTAAGAAAGGCGACGTGCACCACAAACAGTTCACGTAGAAGCATTTAAGAAGGTATATAGAATCCTGAACAGAGTTCACTAGGTGAGACGAACGGATTGGGACCTGCACGTACCAGCAGTCCGATGGGTCTATAAGACCATGAGCAAAAACCTGAGCACGGAAATGATTCCGAAGATGAAGAGCAAAGTCGAGACCATAGTTTTGGAGGAAAGGAATCCTCACGCAATAGCTCCCATAGTTGGAACAGTAAGCAAGGACCAGGATGAAGGAATTATGCAGTTGCGTGTGGATGAACATATGCAGATTCAGAAGGCCATTCAGCAAGGGAACCTTAAGCTTCGCGAACTCAAAGAAGATCGGGTACGACTGAGGGAGAAAAGCATGTTAATGGACGCAGAGATCAAAAAATTGGAAAACAAAATCGCACAAGCATGTCGTGTCAATAATCTAAGAATGACATGACAAGATATGAGAAACTGTATTGCTGCATTAGAAGATTGTCGCTGAGCATTTGTGACTCTGCTACCATGGCTGCGACCGCACCTTACCAAACAGAGTAACCAGGGGAGCACACTGCGTAAGGAGGAACGCGCGACGATGACTGTCACAAGGGTAATTGAGGGGTGCCTGCAGACCAGGCTGGAAGGTGAATTGAAGCCTCGCACAGGTTGTGCAACCACCTGACTATTTGTAGGGAGCACAGCCTCAGTGCTCCAAGTAGCTGAAAGAGAGCGCAGGACTATAAAAGAGTTTGTGAGGGAGCTAAGTGATTAGGAGGGTATGCGCAGGATCAGTATGTCACAGGGGTCGCGCCCATGCATAGGGGGCTGTGCTGCCACACAGGTAGGCTGGAAGGTGACCGTTGGCGTCACTGTTCATGATAAGATGTCAAATTTAAGGGAAAGAGGAGTGAGTGGCGGGCAATTAAGACACAAATTAAGAGCTAGATTTGGGACGATCTGCTGCCAAGAAGGCATTAATGACTTAGAAGTGGGGGGAATGGTCGAATTCAAATTCAAAAGATGCTATAAAAGCCCCAGGGCTAGCCATGAGGCAACACTTTGTTGTGTGAGAATTGAGCAGTTATAGAGCAGTGAGCGCCACATACTCTTACCAACCTTGACTATAGACACGATGACTGTTGCCAAAACAAGAGTGCGATTTGCCGAAGATACCACGAAGCCCCATATGGCCCATGAGGAGCTCGGAGAGGCGGCAGTTGTGCCAGAAGTTCCAAAATAACCACGAATGCTATGGCCGAAAAAAGATAAGTAGACTATGGGCCCAGTTCGTGTATCCCCAAGAAACCCACAATTTGGCAAATTATCAATGGCAAAAAAGGGAAAAGCTGTCACCGTTGAATCAGAAGAAGAGGAGGAAGACTTGCAAGCTCTAATCGCTCAAATTGAGGCGCAAGACGATGTGGTGGAGGATGTCTCACCAATGCCTTCTGCAACAAAGTTACCTACGTACGCCCCCCGTGGAAAGGGCAAGCCAAGATACTGAAAGACCTAGAGGCCACAAAGAGTGCACTCCAGACCTTGCTCCTCCCCGACGGTATAATGTTTGAAGGTCCTCCTTTGGGATGAATACCTAACATGAAGTTTGAGGATTGGCACCTCGCGAACAGTGAGAAGTTCCCACACCTGGCCACGAAGACTTTAACGAAGCAGAAATGGTTGTGCGGTGTGGAGAAGGTTGGGTTACTCCATTTGTGATGGATACCCCACTACCACCATGCGCCCATCACCATTTTCGTCATCAGGCAGCTATTGTGCCTAGTGCATGATGGGTATCTTTGGCTGGAGGAGGCTATTCCCATCACGGCCAACCTAATTCACATAATTTCTCGACTTCCCTTCAAAGGACACGACCTCGCGGCAATAGCACGAAAAAGCAATGACTTGGCCCTCACAAAAGCCATGAAGGCCAAGTATAAACTAGAGAAGAAAAAGCGGGGGTATTCAATAGCAAGCATTAAGGACAAAGGGGTGCATGTAGCCACCCAACTACTGGCCAGAAAAATGATGAGGAAATGCCACGCTGATGAAGTACCAGCGTCTGTGTTTGCACTGGCAGAGCAGTGCGTGGAGGGGGTACAGTTCAACTAGGCACAGTTCCTCTGCGAGGAGTTTTTGATGAACTGCAAGGAGGCCCAGGAGCAGGGTAAGACCTTCCACTATGCGTGGTTTCTCTTATCCATCTTGTTGGTTGCAGGGGAACTACCAGAGGAAAACCAGTTTCCCAATATTGAGGATGATCTACCCAAAGCCGCGAGGTACACCTCACTCTGGGCTACAAAAGATGCAAAGAGGACTCGTGAGACGAAGGTGTTCTGGGTGTTCATGGAGGCAAGCATCCAAATGTGGATCAACCAAAGGCCATGCATGTCTCCCACAGTTTATAACAGACTGCAGAGCTCGGCAGAGTTCAAGGCGGATATGCATAGCCTGTACATCAGAGTGCGCAAGGATCCAGTGCAGAAATGGGTGAAGCTTCTATTCATCACAACGGATGATGCGATCTTCGTAGTAATGGAGTCATGGCCTCTGGAGTGGTGCGCCCCAGACATGGCAGGAATGGAGAAGGCCACATCCCAACAAAGAAAGAAGGACACCAAGCTGCGCATCGTGCAACTGGCTAAAAAGAGGTGCCATGAACAAGAAGCAGTTGCACAGTAGAAGACGACCGATGCAGCAGCAACAGCGCAGATGGTAGAAACCATAACAGTGCCAACAGAAGAGCCCGAGGAGGGCTAAGAGATGTCCACAGGGTAGCAGACCAAGGAAGTGGATAGGACAAAAGAGCGCGTGGACCCTGGTTCAGCATCGACCCAACTCAAGCGACCACGCATCCTTGAGAAAACAGCTCCCAAGAAGAAGGTAAAGGTGACAAAGATGTACATCGATCCGATCACCCTCTTAGAAGGTGATCTATTTGACATCGGTGAAATGATTTGCGAGGTCACAAAGGACGTGCTCCAAGAAATGAGGATGGAGCAGAACACTGTGTTGGGGGCACTTAGCGCGCAGCTATAAGGCTTATAGGTACAACCCCCCCAAATAGGTACAATGGCTCCGTACGTCACAACAGAAACTGCAGAAGCCAAATAGACGCTACGCGCCTGTAGGGACAACCCTTTTGTGTCGCCCGAATGTGCCCTAGCAGTAGCAAGCGAGGTTGACCAGGCTGCGATGAGCAACATGAAAGGCGTCGGCTTAAACCTGGCAGCCCTGCTGCATGAAACCCTATAGCAGTTACAGGATGGGGTCATTGTAGAGCTCCGCGCCAGGGAAGGCCGTGCGATCCAGGTCTTGCATGAGTAGAAAATCAACATGGATTAGCTCAGCCTCCAGCGTGATGAGTTGGTTATGCAGGCTCGTAGACTGGAGCAGGCAGTAGAGGATGCATGTAGGAGCGTCCTAGAGTTGGTCATGTTGGCAGAGCTACCAACAACAGAGCAGGCCCACAGATTGGCGGCTAGAGTCCGCGAGGCCAAGGAGGAAACGGTGAAGGTTCAGTTGGAGCTGAACCTGTAGATTGCTGAGCTATGGTTGAAGGCACAACCTTCCATGCCCCTAGAGGTCAAAGAGCAGCACGCCCGTGTTATCCAAACTGGGTTGGAGTAAATTTGCCAAGCGATATAGGACTGCATCGGGATGTTGGATCAAGCACTAACCATGCTTACATACTTGCAGGAAGATCCAAACCTACAGTGCCTAGAGACAGAGGTGCGTGAGTTGCAGCAGGAGTACGATAGTGTCCGGGGCACCATGCAGATGGTTGTCCTTACTCAACGACTCACCAAACTACAGCAAGCAAAGGCACTGAAGGACCAATTAGACGTCGTGCGACAAAAGAAGCCCTGCTTAAAGCACACATCCAACCATGGATCGATGAAGCTTTCACAGTTACAACTACCATTGAAGGAAATCTAGCACAAATGCAAGAACATTAGGTGATTAGACAGGAATGCGACCCTGCTCATGAAGGTTCAGAGATACGTGTGCAGCAAGTACATTAGACAGTGGAACAATGTGCCGTAGACACCCAAGCTGCGCAAGGCCTTCTGGATGGACTCCGTGCAAAGATCGACGCACCAACAGAGTGACTCGGGATGAGTCACGGTGATTTTGTTGGGGGCCTGTTGGGCATGGGATCCCCCGCAACAGGTTTTGGGGCTTAAAGCCCGAGTTTTGGTCAATTGTATTGTAAGACTCCATGAAATGCAGGCGCAGAGCGCGAAAGTCTAGGATGATTCATAGGGTTATTTTCCCTAAGAATTGTAAAATAATGTAAATTTGTGTCAGCCTACCCATGGTCTATGGACCATGGGATTGTATAAATAGAGCAAGGCTCTAAGTGTAAAGATAGTTTTTGGTGAGAAAATCAAGTAATAGATAGATGTGAAGGCATGGTCAGATCATAGGGGGAAAGTTGAAGTGTATTGGGTCGTAGTAGTAGGAAGAGGCTCTGCAGCTAAGTGCACATAGGCCTAGTAGAGTCCACAGCTGAGTGCACGAACCCTTGCCACTGAGTGTGCAGGGCGAAGTCGAGTCTGTAAGTGGGATTGTACTTGAAAAGGAATACTAATAAAGATAAGTTTGATTCAGAATATTGTGCATCTATGTTTTTGTTTATCTATATGCATTTATATTGTTTATGATTACACACACTTACCTGAATGTTGAATAAGGTAATAAGAATATTGGGCCCTCACAAGTTAAGTTAAGCACTAATATAATAGCGTAGTAAGAATAGATATCACGATAGTACTTTCTTCGTGCCCTTACAAAGGTGCGCGGAGGTAGTGGCACAGTCCACGAAGGGTAGACAACTACGTGGAGTAGCGCAAGTGCACAGGTTCGGACCGCGAACCTCCATAACCTTCATCAAGACATCCTTAGGGTGTGGAAACCTGGTTCCAACACCCTCCCATACTACTTCGGGTGAGACCTCAATCCGTGCTCTGTAGACTATTATTGAAAGGGCCAGTAGCACCAGGATTTGCTTGGCTAAATCACTTCTGAACCTAGGTCAGGCCCCACTAAGCCAGTAACCAGACTGTCTCAATCATTAAATGTCTCTCTCAGGATTAATCCTATCTTACATACTAAATTTGTTAATGCTAAAATGAATTTCCACCATAAACCAATTTCAGCTATGATTATAAATGGTTGGAATTGACCTCTAAGACCTAATCATTATTATGAATTAACTTGAATAATGACCTTACAAACTAAAAGTTAGAACAAAGTATCTCATACTTTATTAACAACTAAGCTTATCAAACTTTTGTATTTATATCTTATGTAATTAATCACTATGTTGATCTTGTTATTGGTCAAATAAGATATTAAGATATGACGGATTTTGTTCATTTTTCTTGGATAAATTAGGGTTTGTTTCTTTATGCATTAAATTTTCCTTTCTTCTTATTCCTAGACAATAAAAGGTTTTGAATCATAAGAAGGTTTCCATTTTCTTATAATAATGAAAATGATGGAATCTATCTACTAAAATTGAAAACAAAAAGGATTAATATCATGCAGTTTAGAAAACCCAGATTTTAAATATGATAAGAGAAAATAGACAAAAATGAAATCTTAGCAATTTGTGTGATTATTAAATCATATGAAAAATTTCACTATCAAATCAACAGTTAATATGGAGCAATGTGTTTCAACATACATTAGGGATAATCCCCACTATTTCACAAGATACATATAATGTTCTAGAAAGATCCAAATCAAAGGTCCACATTTTCGTTGGGTGAAACATGTGCAATATTTAACAACACATGAGTCACCCAATGATGGGATGGTCCACTTTCAACACATACAATGATGGAGATTAACATCGAGAAAAAATATGTAGGAAAATTAACGAAATTTGATCCACATAATGGATCCAACAAACAACATTAATAGAGATTAATGACTACAATTGAAATCATGTCGAAAAATGCATGGCAGATAACACAATTGATCCACTCAATGGATCTTCTAGTGATAAAAGAATTGAACAAACAACATATATACGATTAGTACAATAAGAACTGGGATCCACCACTAACTACATGAGTTTTTAATCTTGGGTTCCTATAGAAACAATCTCGCCAACATGAATGTGAAGATCTACAGGTAAAATTATGAACAAGACAGACTTTTGAAGCATATCGTATAGATATAATGCATTTTAGAAAGATATTGTGTTCTTGATTTTCAAATAAAAATTCACTCCATGCCCAACATTTGAAGGCATAAGGTCTTGCTACCTCACGGGGAGGCACCAACGCTAATAGGAGCTAAATGTTGTGGCCCAATTTGACCCTCTTTAAATTAGGCTATCTTTGCAAATTCTTTTTCACTTAGACCCTCATCTTGTAATCACTAGCCTTCTTTGTATCTTAAAACCCATATTCTCCATGCTAATATGCCCCTTGCGGTTAACCTCTACCTAAGTTATTTAAAGTCGCTAACTAGAATCACACCCTCTTTGAAACATTTGAACATATGAGTGACGTAAAGATTGACTGCACTTGAATTACATGAGCAATAATGGGCAATATTAATGTTATAAAAGACCTTATAAACCATATAAACTAATGTTATACAATACATATGTATATTAATATGCATATTATTATATAATTGTTTCATAATATAATAATATTATCAATCAAGTGTATATGTGTGTGTGCGTGTGTTTAACGTTAATTAAAGCAATAATCATATTATTCCAAATGATTACCACTGTCAAATATCATTGGTAATCATATAACGATAATATGAGTGAGAACATCAATTTTACAAAGCGATTTTTAGATCATACATAAATTTGATTCTTTTAAGGCTCTGGGTTCATAACTTATCCACCTTATGTTATATATATCCTCAACATTATTAAAATTTCATCCTAAATCATTTCTATATTACTATGGTAATACTATAGCCCCTTTCAAGTTTGATCTAAAACATCAAGTTCTATAATGATATTATTATTTTATTCATAATAAATAGATACAATATAGTTTTGAGTCAAATTAAATTGTTCCTATTGAATCTAAAATTCTAACATTAACTTTCATCTTTCACTTAATATCTTTTTAATCCACGAAATTATTTAAATTTTTTAAAAATCGAAAAAAAAAATAGATAAAGAGGCCTCCTTTAAACCTTATATAATCTAAAGAAATAATTTATTTTATATCGCCTATTTAAAAAAAAAAAAACAGTAATTATATGATGATGGATATATATTAAATAAAGGATTTTTATAAAACTCATGATGCATGTTGTTTTATTTAAGTTCAATTTTGTTTTAAATATCATAATATATATGTTTTTTTTAAACATAATATTACAAAAGTTATATTTGGAAAATAATTATCTTTTTATAAAATCAAACTTACCTTTATACCCTTGATGTAAGGCACATGATAAATTTAATGATATTGGGTAAAACTTAAAAGGTTAAAATTCTCACTGCTTTACACACGATGTGATTTACCACTTTTGATTTCATTAATCCTCCACCCTTGGATCCCATTGGATGACATCTTACAAATTAAATTTCTTGCTTCCCACATTCTGATCTGCATGATTTTTGTTTATTTATGGAAATTGTGTATCCCATAACTGATCTGCATGATTTTTGTTTATTTATGAAAAATGTGTATCCCATAAAGTTTAAAAGATCACTTTTAATTATTAAAATACGCATGAACAACCAAGGTTTCATCGGGTTCACATGAAAGGTTAATTCACAAGCACCTTTTGTATCCTTCATAAAATCTCTCGATCATAAACCTTTATGACCATGGGATACATCAAACTAACATGTTACTTTTAAATTTCAAGCACCTTTCCACCCGATTTTGGAATCTAACTTTATCCTCCAACTTTATCCTCCATGTGATGAGAATTATTAGATAACGTTGGTTTTCTCTAAAATTTTAAA
>APFE030484696.1:0-12982 GCA_000404065.3 Pinus taeda
CTATATGGAAGGAAACTGATTCATTCATTTAATTTTCACTTTTTAGTGAATGAATCCTCTAGAACAAGTAAATATGTACCAAAATTACATCATGGTTATGAAATTACATCATGGTAGATCAAGAGTTACATGAAAAAGTGAAACTAGTCAAAACTGGGCGAATTTCTAAGCGAAAGAGTGAAAAATAGGCCAAAATTCTCTATGCGCCGCGCCCAAAATCTCTATTCGTAGCACAACTTTGGAGCTGATTTTGAGGCCCTTCCCGAAGTCCAATTTGAGCTCATGATAGCTCATTGGAAATCCCTACCTGTCTATTTTCCAACCCAAGTGGAATTTCTAGATTTGGATGTCATTTTCCACTCCAAAACTCAAATCTCCCAAGACGGCTTCCTGTGGGTGCAAAAGGTGGCAGAAAGGTCATTTTATGTGTGTTTTTTACCCTTTAGGCAACCCAGAACTTGATGAAATACTCAGGTAATTCATGATCATGCATAAAGTTTCATAAAAAATCCAGAAATGCAAAGTTTTCCTCCAGAGGATCTCCCAATTATAAGCGCGCGCCAAGTGGCGCTACGCGTTGGGCAAGAAAACCTGTTTTGAAGCCAAAAAATTCAAAATTGACGAAATTTTCTCCAAATTTGCTGAAATTTGGACTAAAGGTCTATCATTGAGTATCATGCTCAGCCAAAGAAGCTTCGGCCAAGATTTGGAGCCTATCATGCCTTTTGCGTCGTTTTAGTGCCCTCCTTAGTCCTGCCTTCAAGATTTTGATCCTCGCTTTGCAAACATGATTTCGTGCCCAATAATGGTTTTTCATGTGCCTAAGTATGTCCTTGTCCTTGTTTTCCTTCGCCAACAGCTTCTCAAGATGAATGTTGATCCTCTCAAGCCCAGATTCTCGATCAGCAATGATCTCTTGCTCAAGCGAAGTGAGCTCCACCCTCCTCCTTTGGGCAGCCTGATGGTTCCTCCGAATGTTTTGTAACTCCATGACTGCATGTTGATCCTCCAACTGTTTATTTCACTGCTCCAAATAGTTTATGACCCATTGAGCTCTCTGCAACTTGTCGGTCGATGCATCTATCTTGGCCTTCTGCTCCTGAATAATCTCCCTCGGCTTTGAGCTAGGCGAGCTCACATCATCTTCAATGAGGATGAAATCAATGTCTTGGACTCCTGAAGGGTGCTCATCCTATATAGGCTTCTTGCCTCTGTCCTGTACCTGTACCTGTGCTGCTGATGACGGCAACGAGACCCCTTCCACCCCAGGTGGAGATAGTACTCGTCGAGCTGCTACAAACAATCCTCTCATGCCTCTCTAATAGGTGACATATGTCGGCATGCTAGTAGTTTCCGCCTCTCGACCTCCATATTGATGTGAAGGTTCACCCACATCATGGACCACCTCCTGATGAGCTATTGATGCTGTGAAAAACTCACACGAAATGAAGTCTTCCCATGTGATACCCTGCAAACCAAGCTGATGTACAACAATGATCTTGATGAGCGCATAGTGATAAATGCTATTGTATTGTTGTTTAGGAGTCTTCTTCTGCACAAGAGTAGTCATCCTCTCGATGTTTCAGCACATGAAATATGGAATGTTCATCATCTTCACTCTCGTGAAATGCATCAATAACCGGATATGGTATGCATAGAGGCGTGAGAAGCGGCCTTCATAACTGAAGTATCTGATAATGAGTCTCATCAATGGCGCATAAGACTCTTTCAAAAACCAGAATGGGAACACCCTGCTGAGCTGTCTCACATAGCTAGGCCTGATATATGGTTCATAATGTACTCTTTCTACCTGCTGCCTTTTGTTCCACTCCTCTCCTACATTCGGTATTCCTGTTGCTTGAGAAACGGTTTCTGGTGTCAAGGTGAAATTTACACCAGCAAGAGTTACCTAACCATCATGCAGATGTAAAACAAACAACTGAGCCAACTCCTAATGATACTGAATCTGAGCAATCATCTCACAATACTGAAAGCATGACTGTTGTTGGAAACATGCCATGGCAAGTGGGCAGGCCTGCAATTGAGTCAATGAGGTGGGCTCTTCTCTGACATGTCTGCCACCCTTACGAGGCCTCCTCGGTGCATCAAGCTCTGCGGTAGAATCACTGTCTTGTTCATATGATGTCTCAGTGTTTGTCATGGTGTCACAAGTCTATTCCAAGTGAATGTTTGATTTGATGAAAATGAGAATTTGGTGCCTTGTTTCCAATTGCCAAATGTGTGCCAAGTAGGAAAGGACTGTGATAAATAGGGACAGTGGGTACACTAAAGTCTTGCCAAGTGGTACTTTGTCTTTCGAAAGCTTTTGGTTTGACAAGCTTTGGGAAAAGGGATAGCCACTGCACTATTTGGGGAAGTTGAGGTTTTGGGAATTTTATAATTGATATGAGAGAGTGAGATTGATAGGGAATGGTAGGGTTTAGGATAGGGAAAATGGGAAGAAGGGATATGAGTAGTCTGAGAGGTTAGGGCATAAGGGATTGACTATAATGATAGAATTATGAAAGGGAAAGGATCACAGGTGGGAAAGGAAACTTGGCACCAAAATTACAATTTCAAAACACCAATTTCAAAACCCAAAGGAGAATATTTTGATATAAATATAGGGTTTATAGTTTCAGTCTTTAAACTTTCAAATCTTCCCTCCAAACAATACCCAACACAAGCTAAATTCAATGGCAAGAACTCTTCAAACTTACTTGGAGCAGAAGAAATGGATTTGTTTGGTTTTTGATGAAAGCAGTGATATAAAGTTGGCATGTCGGCTCTATGCGCCATGCACAAACCCAGTGCATCACGCCTCCTGGATGCACCGCGCCGGTTATAAATTGCACGGTGAAACTTGGCCCAATGCGTCGCACGGCCTATATGCACTGCGCCTTCCTCCAATGCGCCACGCGCACTCCAACACGTAGTCTTGGCTTTCAAAACACAGCTTCGCTCTTTCCCAAATTAAGTCGACATCAATTGGTCTCTTGGCATACCAATGGGTGTTTCAAACAATGAAAATATCTTATATAGTGATGGGTTTGATTTTTGTTTCTAAAAAACCCACTTTCTTATGTTTTAGTTTTGGCACTTTTCTCATTTTAATACAACTCTGTTCTTCTTGTTTCCTCTTTGATTTTTGGCTGAAATGATGAAACTTTTTTCAATTTTGCAGGGATGTTTGGCATTGAGTTTTGGCAAAGAATGACTAGGACTGCATCTGAAATATCCAAGAACTGAAAATGTTGAAATTTACATGGCAATTTATTACAAAGGACGAAATGTCGAATTTTCTTCAAAACAGAGTTTTGAAGAAAATTCATAATCCAACAAATGACGATGAAATTTTTTGAAATAAAAACTTGTTTAGAACCTCCCTCTGGCTTGCTGGCATTATTGGACACTTTGAAGACAAAATTTGCGAAACCCTAGACCTAATGACTGAAATGACTCTTGGTTGACCAAAAGACTATCCATAATGACTGTAAATTTGATTTTGATGAACTTTAATGATCAGACACGAACCAGTAAGTACATGACATGAGGAAGTACGGAGATAAGACCCTTTTGTCAGAAGATCAATGCTCCTAATGGAATGCAGATGATCGAGCTGAATGAGACACCTAAAATGAAATGCAACAAAAGAGGTTTTGATCTCTAACGGAGAGCTGAACAGACCAACTCTAACACTATTGAAAATGTGAATATGGACATACATGGTAATCTGAAGTTTGTCCTGGCTTATTATTTTTTTGTTGTAGCTCTTATTCTGCCTTTGATCCTTAAAGCCAAAACCTGCAATATCACCAACAAACAACTAATCAATGCATTTGATATATAAAATACTCAACAAATTCTAAATAGGTGATTAAGGAGTTCCATTACAATATTTGCACAAGTATACAACATATGTGGGAAAGAAATATACTTTGTATTAATAAGGAAAAGGAGAGAGTTACAACCAAAGCCTTCATGTCGATAGCTTCCTCCCAATATTCCTCAATTCCAACCTTGCATACAAAAGTATTTAGTGGATACTTTATCAGAGTGAAAGTATACTTCAAAAGTCTAAAGTCCAACCCCTTTTCCTTTGAGTGTATTGTATTTATAAGCCAAGAATGGAAGTTTAAGATCCATTTAGGTAGGAATTAGATCCATAATGGAAGGGATGGGATCCACTATGGTAGGGATGAGAACCATTTGGGCAGGTATTAGTGTCCATATCCTCACTAATCGGAAAGATACCTCATGAGGCTTGAAGAATGGAATCTTCATGATCCTTTTTATTTTTTACCCACATAAAAATACTAACACACTTTTTGATAAGGAAAATTGGAATAATGACATAATATGTTAGCTATTCAAAGTGTGATGTCATAGGTTGTAACGTTGGAGCCTGCAGCGATCTTCAAAAATAGGGTTTTTAAGGTATGTAATTCAAGATTCTTATCTTTTATGGAGAGGTATTTCTTCCATGTTATTCAAGTATTGATGACACTAGTTCTTCAGATGGTCAAAGATCTGGATTTGACATCATTTGCCTAGATGTGAAAAAATAATGTGTAACTAATGCTCAATGCCATATTCCTTGATGACACTATGTTGTGTGGTGAAATTATACTATGGGATAATTTTTCATAAACTCGGTCACTAATATATAATATCCACCCTCTTCGCCTTGTTGAGGTATCAACCTTAGAGTCTGCCATAACATTATGCTTGTGAACGATATGACACCAATTCACCATTTCAAATTCACCACATTATCACTTACTCCTTTTCAAAATGGAATACAAACATCGATATATTAAATTAGAGTTATATAACATATGCTTGATAATTAAACAAGATTTTCCTCGCACAATGAGATCATGGACTTGAGAAATTTTCCCTAGATTGAGTCCTTGTTATAGATCATAGGCTTCAACTTTTTTTTTTGGCATGATGGAAAGAATCCATTCATAAGTGCATATTATTTTCCCCTCTAGAGCTATAAATAACCCCTCTCGCACTTGCTTCCCTTCAGAAATTTCAATTTTTTAATAAGTATGCAAATTGATCATTTTAAATAATCTTTCTCTCTAGATAGAGAGGGAGAGAGAGAGAGAGAGAGATTTCATTCTTTTAATATTTATTGTAATTATAAAAAATGCATCATGATGTAGAAACAACACTCAATATGTATTCACATTGACATATACAATCCTGACACAACTCTGGGATGGCATGGTCATGATAAAATATTCCCCCTTACTAGTTTCTATGAGGGCTATAATAAATATTATAGAATTGATTAATTTTTTAGTAGAGTTGTGGGGCTAGAAGAGAGAAGGTCACACGATATATGTATGAGCCAACACACATTATTAAAGTTAACTTACTCATGCCCACTAACCAAGCCTCTCTCAGGAAGAGGATGAACATGAATATGCACGGAAGCAACCGATACCAGTTTTCCACGAGCGAGAGTGGGTCTTTGAAGCCAGGACAGAAAACAGGTCAAAAGCTTGCAGAAACGTTGAGGCGAGGAGCAGGAGACTCGCTACTGGTCCCAAATCATTGGTAAAAGAGAAGGACTACCACTTAGGGACCACCCCACGTAACAAAACAAATCCATTATGAATAGAAAAAACTAGGACTCAGAAGGGAGTGTAGACTAGTAAAGGTGCTTGAATAGGTCAAGACCCAGTAAGAGAGGAACCAGTAACTATAGATGAAAAACGAAGATAAGGCAGAAGAAATTCTGCCTAATCCTACAAGAGGAGGAGAGGAGGAGAACACGCAGCTGTATGTGTCATGGAACAATAGAGACAAGGAGGAATCAAGCGATATCTGGCAGAATACGCAGCAAGAATAGAATGAAGTGTCGGAGAGGAGCAGGAATATCCGGAATACATAGCAACGGAGAAAGAAAATGAAGTAGAGGACAAAACCCAAGAGAATCTTACCCACAAACCAACTCAGGGCCCATGCAAACCCAGAGCAGCAGAAATCTTGAGAGTGGTACTAACGGATCCCGAAATACAAGCCTAGAGAGACCACATGGCTACGCATGCAGTGATCTGCAGATTTATGGGACTATGGCCAACAGAAAGAGCATTATGTCAGTGGATTAAACAGCATTGGAGACCCAAAGGAGATGTCAGTTTGCACCTGGGAGCAAAAGGCTTCTTCACAGTGGTATTCTCCAATCTGGAGGATCTGTACAGAGTCTTTGATGGAGGCCCCTACTTCTTTGCTTCAGCGGGCCTCTACATGAAACCTTGGAAACCTAATTTTGTACCAGAGAAGGAAATTTTCAAGAAGGTCCCAGTCTGGATCCATCTCTTTGCGCTCCCAATAGACTATTGGGGCCTGGCCGCACTCAAACAAATTGGGGACAAATTAGGAACATTCATCAAAGCTTTAGAAGCCACTTTACAAAAAAGATACACTTCATGTGCTCGGATCTGTGTGGAGATGGACGTTTCAGGAGCATTGCATGAAGGTCTATGGCTCGAATACAAAGACGAGGATTATTTTCAAGCTATCG
Source organism: Pinus taeda (assembly GCA_000404065.3). Lineage (NCBI taxonomy): Eukaryota > Viridiplantae > Streptophyta > Pinopsida > Pinales > Pinaceae > Pinus > Pinus taeda. Next base: position 6,542 of record APFE030484696.1, read on the forward strand.
ACTATGAGCAAATCCCGTTTCGATGCAGAAAGTGCCATGAACATGGACACTTAATAAGGGAATGCCCTTTAAACAAGACGATAGAGACACAAAAGGAAGACCAAGAAGGAAAGCTTAAAGATACCTTCACTCGTCCAAAAGCTAGACAGAGAGCACACAGAAGGCGACCAAACAAGACAAACGAAGCACAAGCTAACACAAGCAACGCTTTCAAATTTCTAGAAAATGAAAAGGATATAGAAAACCAGAATAAGGAGAGCACGAACCATGAAGCAAATAAAGCAGCAACAGTCACAGCAACCAAAGGAGCGGAAGAGGAGAATTCACACAGCACAAAAATCATTCAGGAGGGCACAGAAGAAGCAGAGGAAGACTCAGAAATGGTCACAAGTGATATAGGCAGTGAGATTCTTGGGCTAGAAGGAGTCAATCTCCCAGATATGGTGGAAGATTGGAGGAAAAAAGGGGTGGAGAACATCTCGGAGGAGGAAATCCGGAAAATCAATGCAATCATCATAGCCAAGCAAAAGGTCGAAATGGAAATGCATAACAGGAAACTGGGAGTAGTAAAAGGAAAAGGAGCGAGAACGAAGAGTGCACTTCAAATAACCTCGAGCTCCTCTCAGAAAAAGAAAACAGGACGAAGAACAAACAGTGAAGTACTTCAGGAAATGGGATACATGCTCATTAACTCGAGTAAGATGAAAGCACTTGATGCCTTCTCTTTTGGTTCTTAAATCTCAAATGTTTTAAATGAAAATCTTCTCATGGAATGTTAGAGGGCTCAATGGCCAAACAAAACAAAGATTGCTAAAAAGGAAAATTCAACAGGAAAAGCCAGATTTAGTTTTGATACAAGAAACTAAATGTACAAGTAACATTATTCAGATTGTTAACAGGAAATTAGGTAAAAGATTGGAACACATGAACATAGACAGTCAAGGATGGGAGGGAGGTCTAGTAACATGGTGGAATCCTCATGTCCTCAGAGTACTTTCCTCGGAAGCATCCAGATATTATTTAGCCTTAGAATGTCAAGCAATAGGCAACTCAGACATCTATTTATGTATCAATGTCTATGGGCCTCAAAAATTAGACGAGAAGCTCAAATTAATAAATTCGCTAGTAAAGCTGAAGCAAAGGTATCCCAGAGCGAAGGCTATCATGGGAGGGGACTTTAACATGATAACCTCGCTATCGGAAAAAAAGGGAGGAATCAAAAAGTTAAACAAGGATTCTAAAGCTTTTGTAGAGTCCATAATGTCAGCAAAACTGATAGATATCCAGCCCAGGAGTGGGGCTTTCACCTGGAACAACAAGAGGGGAGGGGAAAGACAAATTGCTTCCCGTCTAGACAGATTCCTGGTCTCTGAAAATCTGTTACTGGAAGGTGTAACCGTATTTTCTGATATTCTCCCCTGTGGAGGATCTGATCACTAGCCCATTTCACTCACGGCCACTATTCTAGGCACGCCCAAAAACAAACCTTTCAGGTTTGAAAAATTTTGGCTAGATCACCTGGATTTCATCCAGCTAGTAGAAAAATGGTGGCAAGAACCAGTGGAACTTAGAGGTACTAAAATGTACAAGCTGCAAGGCAAATTAAAACACGTTAAGCATAGAATCAAAGAATGGAACACAAAGGTCTTTGGAAACATTTTCAAAGAGAAAATTAAGATAGAAGAGCAGCTAGAGAAGATACACAATGAATGGATTCAGGGCATCAATAGTCCAGACACAGTGGATCAGGAAAAATTGTTGGTGCAACAATGGCAAGACAAATGCCAACAGGAAGAAACGTTGTGGAGACAGAAATCCAGAATTCAATGGCTCAAGGAAGGAGAACAGAATACCAAATTCTTTCATAGATCGGCGCTGGACTATAGAGGGGTTAACAAGATCCTCAGCCTCAAAAATGATCAAGGGGAGCATATTGAGAATCATCAAGACATCGCTACCTTACTAACAGAGCACTTCAATAACATTTCCCAGGAACCAGAGATAGACAGAACTGAGGCTATTGGGAACCTCATTAAATCAATCCCTGTATCTATTTCTAATGAACAAAATCAAGCTCTAAGCAGAGAAATCTCTTTAGTAGAAGTGGAGGAAGCGGTCAAGGAAATGCCCAATGACAAAGCGCCAGGACCTGATGGCTTCACCATAAATTTTTACAAAGCCTGCTGGGAGATAGTAAAATGGGAAGTATGGGAAGTGGTGGATGACTCTCGACGCTCTGCATCGATTCTGAAAGCTTTAAACTCCACTTTCCTAGCTCTAATCCCCAAAGAAGAGGAAGCCACAACCCCTGCCAAATTCCGTCCCATTGCTCTTTGTAACGTCCTGTACAAAATTATTTCTAAGGTCATAGCCAACAGATTGAAGCCTATTCTTCCTGGTCTCATCTCCGAAGAACAATCTGGATATGTTGAGGGGAGACAAATCTTGGACAACATCCTGTTGGCACAAGAGATGGTCCACACTCTGCAATCCAGAAAAGTGGCTGGTATGATGATGCAACTTGACCTATCGAAGGCGTATGACAAAGAAAGCTGGAACTACTTGGAAGCAATCCTCACAGCCTTCGGTTTTGCCAGTCATTGGATCAGATGGATTATGGCCCTAATCAAATCAACCAGATTCTCCATACTGGTTAACGGCGCCCCAGCCAACCAATTCACTCCCTCTCGAGGGCTTATACAAGGAGACCCTCTGTCCCCTTTCCTTTTTGTAATTTTGATAGAAGGATTGAGCAGGCTCATTAGGCAGGCTAAGGAGGAAGGTAAGATCAAGGGATTGCAACCACTTCCATCCATTCCAGCAACTACGCATCAACAATTCGTGGACGACACTATGCTGCATGGATCACCTACTATAAAAGAAGCTCAAGGTTATAAGAATATCCTAAACCTGTTCAGTGAGGCCTCAGGTATGGATATCAACCTTTCCAAATCAACCATATTCTTTTTCAATACGAATATTGCGGTTCAGAGAAACCTCTCGCGCATTCTAGGTTTCCGAAGAGGTAATCTGCCCTCCAGGTATTTAGGAGCTCCTCTCTCTGATAAATTATGGCAAAAGTCTCATTGGGAAAAACTACTTGACAACCTAAAGAAAAGATGCCAGCACTGGACTCACAGAGCTCTCAATTTAGCTGGAAGGTTAGTCTTGACCAAAGCGGTCCTTCAGGCTATCCCACAATATATGCTTTCTATTATGCCGGCTCCCCAAGGAATCCTTCAACAAATCAGAACCATTCAGAGAACTTTCCTATGGTCTGGTAATGCAGAGAAAAGGAAATGGTCGCTAGTTGCTTGGAACAAACTTTGCAAGCCGAAGATCTTAGGCGGGTTAAACCTTCTAGATCCCCTAACCATAAACAAAGCTTGTGGAGCCAAACTATGGTGGAAGTGGTTAAAGGAACCTAATTTACCGTGAGCTCGTCACTGGAAGGCTAAATATGCCCCCTCATGAAGTAACCAGGATTTAATTAGAATGCAAGAAAGCCCAGAGGGCTCCCCAATTTGGAATCTGGCAAGGAAAAACAGAGACATCATTCAGGAGAATAGTTTCTGGGAAGTACGCAATGGCAAAATAGCCCTCTTTTGGGAGGACGCGTGGCAACAACATCCCAAATTGGAAAAACCAGAGCTTGCAGAATTACAAAGAAGACTGCAAGAACACGGAAGGCTAACGGTTCACCACTATTGGGCGCAGGATAACAGTGACATGACATGGAGAAAATGGGCAAAAAGCGAGATAGAGAATATAGGGGAAGGGAATACGAATGCCAACAACCTGAACAGTATATTAGATAGAAGGAAAATCAGGACAGCAGAGGATAGCGACAAGCTAAGATGGGGAAATCAAGGAGGGGGTAATTTCACTCTCAAAGAGGCTAGATTATGCATCGAAAAGGCAGAGCAGATAGATAAGGTAGCTTGGAGCAGTAAGGTTTGGGACTCCCAAAGCTGGCCGAAAATTAGGACCTTTCTGTGGCTGCTAATGCAGAGAAAAACTCTTACATGGGAGAATCTTCGAAAAAAAGGGTTCAGTGGCCCATCAAAATGTTCGCTCTGCAACAGTGAAGAGGAGACCATGAACCATCTTTTCAACAACTGTGACTTAGCTGACAATTTGTGGAAATGGGCAGAAAAAATCATGAAGCAAACAAACAGAAACAGAGACTCGATCCAGGAGACCATTGAGAAAAGGCGAGGAAATTTCTCGAGCAATCAAAAAGTAAACACCATCTGGAAATTATTACCAAGGTTCATCACCTGGGCTCTATGGAAAGAGAGAAATAGAAGGGTGTTTCGGGACGAAACCAGACATGTTACCCACTCATGTGAGACCATCAAGCAAAATATAAAACAACTGGTCATGATAAAATGCAAAACAGAGCAGAAAGATAAAGCCATGGGTGAAGACTTACGAATTTTGAGGACCTTTGACTTGGATAGAGAGGCTGAAAATCTGACGGGTAGGCAGCAACAGGAAATCAGAACCACCATAAGCATCTGGAAGTGTCCTCCACCCAGCTTCCTCAAGTTGAATTTCGATGGAGCCTTGAGAGGCAATCCCAGTCTCGCTGGCATCGGAGGGGTCATCAGAAACAACGATGGTGAAATTCTGCATATTTACAGCAGGGAATTGGGAGAAGGGACGAACAACGAAATGGAATTCACAGCAATGGAGCAGGGTCTCAGAATTCTACAAAGCCTCCAAGCGAGTGCTGCTTTGATAAAGGGTGACTCTCAACTTGCCATCACAGTAGCCAAGAAAATGTATGCTGGAACGAAGGCGAGCAAGGTAACGCAACATTGGAGATTAGCAAAGGTCACAGAAAGCATAGCAGAGCATTTTGGGTGGCTGAAAGGATTGGTTTTTCAGGCGGTACGTCGCAAGGCCAACACCGTAGCAGACCACTTGGCGAACGTCGGCATAGAGAACCCCACCACGATTTGGGACAGCTGTTGGCAGGACGTCAACTGCCCGAATTTAAAAGAGGATTGTACCCGGCTCTCAAGGCAAGATCTATTGAATGAGAGTTAGGTGCGAGTGGGAGGTGGATGTCATACGCATAACGACATGACAACGATAAAAGTGAATGCTATGAAAGGAAGTAAAGGACAGCAGGAGAATGAAGGACAAACCGGTCAGGAGCAATCAATGCTCAAGCAGGGGAAGGCAAAACATCGGTTTAAAATGACCAGGACAGAAGAGCGCCGCCAATCCAATATCGGGCGAGGGGACACCTGGATAGAAACGAAGAAGATTAGGAAGGGTGATCACAAAGGAAATCTGCGGGATCATCAATGGAATTCTAATCCATTAACCAGCAATTATGACAATCGGACAAGACAGCATCAGGGCAACAAGCGAATGGGTTACGGAGCTACGAACAACAACATCTATTTAAATAGAAACGCTAGCCCCAGAATGAGAATCAGTTATGCTAAAGGCGAGCAAAAGAGAGGTTCCTTCATCTTCAAATTGCTGAGGTTTCATTGTAGTGCAGGCAGCAGGATGGCGAGCGAAGGAAGTCGAAAAGCCTCGGCTAACAAAGAGCTGAAGCGAGCCAAAGCGGCTTACGAGACTCGCACCTCCCCGAGGGAGAAAAGAAGAATTGAGGAGCTCGAAGCCATGGTGAACGAAGAAGAAAAGAAAATGGACCAGTAGGATTTGGTTAAGGAAGTCGACTGGGTGCAAGACCCCGGCACGGTCACCACACGGGCAACGCAGTTTGTTAGAACCCAGAGGGAGATGTGGAGATTGAAAACGATGCTGGCCAAAGCTATCAGTATGCATGGGGACTCGGCCAACCAGCGGCAGTAGGCTCATCAGACTCTAGCTTCGGCCAATGAGGAGCACGCAGCCATTTTGTAAAGCTTGGATTTCAAGATAAGCAGCATGGCGCAGCAATTCGACACCATTTCGAAGAAATTCACGGTTCTAATCAGCCTGCTGAGGAACACCATTAATCAGGAGGGCCGGGCTACAGGGGAAACTTCGGGAGGGGCAAAGAATCCAAATGCTCTTCCGTCGCCCGTTCTAGCAGACCAGGCCAAGGCGTCTGATGCGCAGGAGAAATCCAAAAATTACATTGTACTGGACACCTACTGAATGCATGCACTCTGTAGGGTATGCATACTGGGGCTCTTTTTTCTGTTTTTCCTGTTTGGATTTATCCGCGGCTGTTAGGGGTTTTTTGGATAAGGGCTTCTCTGTTTCAGCCCTGTAACTAGTCTTTGGTTAATGGATGTCAGTTTTTTTTGTAAGATCCCATTTCTCTAGCTGCCCTGCAAGGTAGGCTCAGGGATCAATCGGGAATGATTAATGGCAAAATATGTTGAAGAAGGTCTCTTACTGCTCTGGCAGTCTTTTTGTACAATATATATTTTCGTATAATATAACAACGCTGATTTACAAAAAAAAAAA
>APFE030484700.1:0-27791 GCA_000404065.3 Pinus taeda
ATAATGATAGTATATTTATAACCATATAAATAAATATTTAAAAATATATATATTCACACAAATTACATTCATATATCTACAAGTAAATAGTATATATACAAATATAACAAAGAAAGATTCATACACATAGAAGGAAGACACATACAAGTGTAGCAAAGAATAGATTTATACACACATGAAGAATACATTCATACACATACAAAGAATACAAATAAACAAGACACATACATACAAAGAAAACAATTATGAAAGGAACATACAAATATAACAAAAAAAGATTCATAGACACATAAAGAATAGATTCATACACATAGAAGGAAGACACATACAAGTGTAGCAAAGAATAGATTTATACACACATGAAGAATACATTCATACACATACAAAGAATACAAATAAACAAGACACATACATACAAAGAAAACAATTATGCAAGGCACATACAAGTGTAGCAAAAAATAGATTCATACACACATGAAAAATACATTATATACATACAAGCTCTACAAGTAAACAAGACACATACAAATGTAGCAAAGAATAGATTCCTACACACACAAAGAATACATTCATACACATACAAGGAATACAAGTAAATGAGACACATACTAATGTAGCAAAGAATAGATTCATACACACATGAAGAATAGATTCATACACAGTTGAAGAAGACACTCATACAAATACAAATAATAATACATTCATACACATATCAAAAATACACATGAAGAATACATTCATACACATACAAGGAATACAAGTAAACAAGACACATACAAATGTAGCAAAGAATAGATTCCTACACACACAAAGAATACATTCATACACATACAAGGAATACAAGTAAATGAGACACATACGAATGTAGCAAAGAATAGATTCATACACACATGAAGAATAGATTCATACACAGTTGAAGAAGACATTCATACAAATACAAATAATAATACATTCATACACATATCAAAAATACACATCAAGAATACATTCATACACATACAAGGAATACAAGTAAACAAGACACATACAAATGTAGCAAAGAATAGATTCCTACACATACGAAGAATACATTTATACACATACAAGGAATACAAGTAAATGAGACACAGGAATGTAGCAAAGAATAGATTCATACATACATGAAGAATAGATTCATACATAGTTGAAGAAGACATTCATACAAATACAAATAATAATACATTCATACACATATCAAAAATACACATCAAGAATACATTCATACACATACAAGGAATACAAGTAAACAAGACACATACCAATGTAGCAAAGAATAGATTCCTGCACACATGAAGAATACATTCATACACATACAAGGAATACAAGTAAATGAGACACATACGAATGTAGCAAAGAATAGATTCATACACACATGAAGAATAGATTCATACACAAAGAATAGATTCATACATAGTTGAAGAAGACATTCTTACAAATATTATATACACAAAAGAGCATATTCATACACATACTTACATTATACTTATATATATATGAAAAGAAGGAAAAAAATATAATATAAATATCCTAATAACATACTCTACCAATAAAAAATATATAAATTAAACATATAAAAAAAAATCAAAGGCAAAACAAAATCTTAAAAAAAAAAAAAGAAATTAAAAAATATAAATAAATTTGAGTTATAAATTTTATATAGTTTATGTGAATAAGATTGGTTTTTCCATTTGTGTGCATGACATGGGGAAGTTATTTAAAACATTGAGAGAATGTTAAGTGAAATATAATACTGATTTTGGTATTTGTGTGTGTGTGGGGAAAATGTTTAAAACTTGAAAAAATATTAAATGATATATGTGAATAAAAGTGACTTTGCAATTTGTGTGTATGTTGGGAACATGTTTATAAATGATCAAGATAATAAAATGATATATTTTTGTTTGTGCATATTGGGTTTACCATAAACTAAAGATCATGAAAACCATGACACACCTCAAAGGAGGGTTACCATTTAACCTTCCTAAGAGCCTTTTGGAGGGGTTGAATTCCCCTCCACCAAAAAAAAAAAAGCCTACTCATTTTATTAATGATAGTTTGTGTTCATGTACATTCTTTGATGGGCCCATCTAAACAAAAAAACATATAATTTTTTCTAATTACAACATTACAAAACATAAAAATAGATAATGTCTTCCACCCACCCACGAGCAAATTTGGTATTGATAAATTTTCTGCAACATACAACATTAAAATGATATTGTTAGTATATAAACCTTTCCTAACAATTTGTAACATAATTAAATACACAATTCATAAAATAAAATATAAATAAATAATAATAAAAAATCCATTTATATATATTAGAAAAGAATAAATACAATTATATTATATAAAATAATAAAGGTATGATAATTTATAAATTTAATATAATAAACTTAAATCTATCCATTACATTATTAAAAATAGATTAAAAAAAAAACATTGGACAACTTTTAACTTCAATATAACAATAATAACAATATAGTCTTTTAATTAATAAATAATTATCAACCATTAAATCTTATATAATATATTTTTCAAATTAAAATATAAAATAAAATAATGAATACTATCGTTGTCAAGTTTATCATGACACTCTGGCGTTGCCCATTATCGCATATGATCTGTACGCGGGAGATGATGAGCAGGCAGCACCACGACTTCCGCTTGAAATGCCCTCCATTGAGTCGATCTGCTATAACCAAGTGATGTAGAATCAGAGAATTCTCGGACAGAGACAGAGACAACACAATGGTGGCGGGGCATGCCATGTTTAGGCATATTGAAAGCTTATTACACACAAAGATAGCTTGGAATGATTTAGAGATTGTGACGGTGGTTAGGCATTGTTATATAAAATTGATCTTTCATTTTTAAAAGAAAATAAAGAAATTTTGTTTCAGTTTTACCCATTTCACTTATACAGAAGATAAAGGAAATATTGGAAACCTATTTCACTTATACAGCATGAGAGATAGCCTTATAAAGGAAACCTATTTCACTAAACAAAGGCTTTCTTGTTTAGTAGAATGCTTCACGAAGATGCGTGATAAAACAGATCAGAGTTATTACTGGAATTCCATATTGGGAACATTGGAATAAGGGCTTAGTGAGCCATTAATGGAATTCGATATTGTGGACAAGAGTAAAGCTTAACGAATTAAAAGCATTATACTTAATCCCGGGCAGGTAATATCGAAGGAATAGATGCATTAGAAATAAATATGAAGCTAGTAGAAATAAAGATGGAGTTATTATACTTGTTTTCCCTTACAGAAACACAAAATTTATCCAATTTAATTAGGTTTTATCTTAATTAAAAAAAAGAGAGAAAACCCATTAAAACAGGGGAAGAAAAATCATGTAAAATGTAGGAATGAGAGAATGATAGAGCCAGTCATAGGTTTTAATGAGGAAGGAGGACTATCTTTTCAAATCTTACTTGTTCTACAAGAGTCAGCTAGCTAGGGCGTCAAGAAACTATTTGAACTGTAAGAAGCGGTCTATCTAGATACCAACCGATAGACCGCTTGATTGACTCAAAGTACTGGCTATGGCCTCCACAAAAAAGCAAGTGAAATAAGGGTAATTATCCCTGTAGATTGTTGAATCTGCAAAGTGTAAAACTCATGTAAAAATATAAATGAATATGGACTGGATGTGAGCTAAATCCTAATTAGAAAAGCAAAAAACAAACTCTGAAATGAAACACGATTAAACACCTGTAACACCTCTGCCTATGATCTAACACACAGATTATGTGTTCATCATACTAATTATTTTTTAAACCAATCTAATTTTTTATCTACAAATATTACTATGAATATTACTAAATTGCATCGTTGACTGCTTAATTAAAGTAATATTAAAGTACAATTGAAAGGCTAGACCCTTATTCACCTATGGATTTTTTAGTGTCAGCAGCCTCGCAGATGTGACTTTGGAGACTTGCAAAGTCTCGGCAGATGTGACTTTGGAGACTTGCAAAGTCTTGCCACGAGAAGAAGTTTTAGGGGCAACCCCACTCTCTCTTGGAAACCCAAGAACGGTTTTGTATCTATAAATGAATAAATACTCATTGTGGCAGTTTACCATTCCAGCTAACTCTATCAACCTTAAGTAGAATTTATGTAAGATGAGTTGAGATGTAATTTAATGCCAAATGCAGGGTAACTTTATTATGGTAATGCACGCTAATGTACTAGGGCTAAGTAGAGGAAATTACCACACAAGTTCTTGCAGTTATTCCAAAATGTTGTTGAGAGATTTTTTTGTTAACACTATCATTCAGATGCATCATAAATAAAAATAACAAGACCAGACCAGTGTGGTGAAAACTCCATGAAAAGGTATTTAACAATTCATTTACTACTAACCAGTTATATCGGCTTTCAACACATTGATGAACACGTGATGAGTATCGATGCAGAACATTTGTTGTATCAGGTGATATTTTCAGCTAAATGAATAGAAAGTTCAGGGTATTAAACATTTGTTGTATGAGGTGATACTTTCAGCTAAATGAACAGAAAGTTCAGGGTATTAAACATTTGTTGTATCAGGTGATATTTTTAGCTAAATGAACAAAAAGTTCAGGGTATTAAATTCAAACGGTTCTCGCTTGAAAGAAGAACTAAATAATTTGAACACGACAAATCCTAACTAAAGGGATGACAGAGAGTGGGTAGATTTTCTAAATCAAAATGGAAAAATATTCACAAAGGGAAATGTCAAGAAAGGATGAGCACAAATGCTCTCGACAGATTTTAACCGCCTTCTCCTAGATTATATCACGAAAAGCACCATGGCGGTGAGAACACGGGAAGAAAGCAGCGAATAAATGTAGTCTTACATACATACAGTGGGAGAAAGCACCAAAGAAGCGTTCTGTCTTGTACATACCCTCCTCACCCAATAATCTAGAAATATCTTCACTATAAACATTTATATATAAACTTTACTATTAAAGAATGTTTGTAATACTCTTTGAAATAGGAATAATAGGCTTGAAACGAAATAGAAAAAAATCATTAAAGGCCAGGAGCTTGATTTAGCGTGGAAAACAACGCTGTTCACAGAATTAGAAACAAACACAAACAATAAAACAGAGGAGAACATAAATTAGAAATATACACAAACCATGAAACAGAGGAGAACAGGGCAGCATACTAACCTTGCTTTTTAGGAATTTTTCATTTTCTATTGAAACTCCGCAAAGCCATGGTTGCAAAAGTGCTAGAAAATCCTCATTCTTTGCTACAAAAACATTGGAAACAATATTCCAGCTCCTGTATGTAAAATTCCAACTCATCAGAAAAAAGAAACATAAAAAGAGAGGAGAATGAATTTTCAAATAATTCAAGAAAATATTGTCGTACAACTCACTTTGGATGCATTATTTGTTAGATCAAGTCGGGCCTTCAACAACCAGTGCATAGTCTCCTTGGCTTGGACTTTTTCTCTCAATTAACAGACACACAAAACATGCATTTACACACTACACAAAACACAACCACAACACTACACACGACATTGATGCATACAACATTACACAGAACAGAACATTTATGGAGCGCTCCATATGACACACAACTTTACATCACAATGCTTGAGAGAGAAAGAACACCCATGATTAACCTGTAGATTAAACAGAGAAAACCATCTGTGAGGTTACATAAAAATAGCCTTTCCCTAGTTAACCAGTTGAATAAACAGAGAGATAAAAAACAAATTAAAAAAAACCGAAAATTACCCTCTTCATCAATAATCCACTTGATCACTCTACTATTGTTTTCAGATTGTATTGCAAAAATTACGATCACCTCCTCCTGTGTGTATGTGAATTTCCTCTCATTCTTCATTCATCACAGTGGCTGATCCCTCTCATTCCTTCATTCATGAGGCGCGCCAGAATATAATGACCAGGGCATTCGTTTTATGCTTGAGTTTTGGAACGTTGCGTTCAAATTGAGCTTGAGCCCATCTTTTAATTACTATTCATTAACCAATCTTTTAATTAACAATATTTTAACTCGGTATTATTAGTTTATAATTTATGATATTGTTGTATATTTGAGTATTTTATTTTACATTTCGATTTTTTGACCGGTTGCTTTTTTCAGTTTCCGCAACATACTTACGTGGCTGTTTGGGCCGACTTCCCCTCTCCGTGTACAGAAATGGACTTTAACTTTTCATCCAAATTGCTTATGGTCGAAAAACCTTATCATGTATAAATGTGGTACTACGTACATCTGCAATCTGTCATTTTCTCAGGGCCTCTCTAGTGGAAAACTCAAGATGGGGACTTCAATTCAACCTAAGGAGCTACAGCGTGCCACGTGTCCCTAAGGAACAACCGCATAGTGAAATGTTTAACACTGCAATTTTGGGTAAATATCATACTGGTTATAGTTGCTGGATTCCGCACTCGCTCATATGGTGCCAATTTACATGGAATTTTTTATTTAAAATTTAAAGCATGATTAGTTTAGGTTTATGGAAAACCATATTTGAATTTTAATAAGTATGTAATAATTATTTAAAAGAAAAAATCAAAAGTTTTTTTATATTAAAATTTAAAAAAAAGAAAGGAAATAAAATTTTATAAAAAAAATCTAATTTTTATAAAGTTAATAAGGTAAAAAGTTAATAAGGTAAATGTGTAATGTGTTTAATGTTAAACTTTTAATTGCATTTAAAAAAAAAAATCATTTTTAAGTATGTATCATAATTAAAAACAAAAAAAGATATATTTATTTCGTTACTAGTTAATTTTAATTAAATGCATATAACTACTCAAAGGATGTGTAAGAATATTTCATTCTTATTCTCAACAATAAATAAAGTATTTCAATGTTCATGTGAAATAATATAACTTTATATCAAACTAAAGAAGGATAAAAGTAATGAAAAGTAAATAATAATAGTATTATGCTGAGAAACACATTGTGTATCGAGTTCACATGTACCTTTTAGAAGAAAAATAAAATGTTTTTTAAATAAAAAATTGCCAACTATAATTAAAAATAAAAGTGGAGATATCCATTTCATTAGTCATAATTAAAAAATAAATAAAAAATATTAATAATCTTATTCTCACTATGCTAGCTCGATTTATTATTGACATTACAACTTAAAAGATGTGGTAAAAATATTTCATTGAGTGTGGAAGATATACAATTATTATACTTCACAAAGATATTTCAATATAAGATATAGGTCAATTATTTAAATGTATAAACAAAGTAAATAATTGAAATAAAGAAAAAACTAGTTATTTCTTAGTAAGAATAATAAAAAAGACATATGAAATTTGTTCAATTATGAGTATGAAATTAATGTGGCATTTAAAAACTATTAATAATAAATAAGAAAATTGAGTTTTAAATCAAATATATCAATAAAAAATGGTTAAAACAATTTGATTAACCTTACTATCCTACATGTTGGTTCCTTTGCTGGAATTGTAAGTTTAAGTTGGGCACTCTACATAATCTAAGTGCTCAAGGAGTTTTTGAAGGATTTAATAGATTCACACATTAAAAAAATGCAATTTAAACAATGAAAAAATGTACACCACCCTCTAAAAGAAATTCGCGCATAAGGGATTTAATCCCTCTCCATGGTTGATAGATTTCGGGTTAAAATGAATCTATACTAGTGAATATTGAAACTATTTTTATCATAGAAAATACTCTTCTCTATATTTCCTAACAAATCTATGAAAAATATTGATATTTAAATATATTTACATATATTATTCATTATTTTAAATATGTACAATTATACACTTAAATTTAAGAGTATAACTCTACTCAATTAAAGGAAAATTTAGTTTTACATCTTTCATAGTTTTTCTTTAATTAAAAAGGTAACAAATAATAAAAAATAATAATAATTTGATATTAAAGCCATAGCCAAGTTTGGAACCAAAATTGTTGTATGAGGCACTTGTTTATGGAAAAGCCCTTTATATTTCAATCTTTGTCTTTTTAGAAAAAAAAACACCTTCTTAACTATTGGTCATTCTTTTATTATACTTGATATATCTTATTAGATTTATGATAATAATTTAACAAACAAATATTATATAACCACAGGCATATCACAATTATTATATAATGTAACCATTAATATATTTTAATGATTAGCTATAGAATAATTATTACATGATATTTATTTATTACATTATGATAATATATCTAATAATATATCATACGTATACTATAGAAATTTTCTTCAAATTTGAGAAGATTGTGTAAAATTCTTGAGATTTTTTTAAATCAATAGGAAGAATGAGCCGTTTTGTAATTTTTTCTCAATTAAAATGTGTTTATTACGATAGACATGCCTCATAGTAAGATTATGTCCTCAAATTTGAAGCGTTTCCTAGATTTTCGAAAATTTATCCACATAAAATATGTTTAAGGAGGTTGTTCAAAATTGATTTTTGAGAAGGATATTTAAAATATATTTGGTGCGACCCCTTATTGTTAAATTTGGAGGGGGTTCCTAGATTCCACATCAAATTTGAGGAACTTTACATTATAGTAACCTATTTTGATTTGAGGAGGTTGCTCAAAATTGATTGTATACAACCTCCTTCAGTTTGAGAAGGTTATTGTTAAGAAATTTAGCCACTTAAATTCCATTATATTTAATTGTCAATCTGTGGTCATAAACTTTTAAACACCAACATTGTATGTGTGGAACTAGTACATAAATGATTCTAAAGCTATGAAAGAACTTTTACAATCTAATGCTATAAGACATGCATTGGCAATAAATTGAACTATCAGATTGAAAATTAAAAGGATACAAAGATTTGTTTAATCAATGAGCTTATGTTTTCAAGACAACTTTGTGGACTCCAATCATATTCCCGTGTTTGTCATAAAATCATTCTATGATTAATTAAGAAGCACGTTCATTCTTCAACCTTCAATTCCTAACTTTTGTAGGGCGGAATCCACACTTTACACTTGAAATATAAAATTCAATCAGGAAGAAAGTAAAATGCTATAGGCTTGTGTGATCACTCGGATTACATCTACAAAAGATTTTTATGATCTCTGATCACAATATTTTTTTTTTTGCATAAGCATCAAATAATTGTGTAATTCCTTAAAAAGCACTTTTGTTCATTAACCTTCAGTGCCTAAACTCAATACGGAAACCACACTTTTGTAATAAAGAACATATGAAAGTTCACGAACTAAAATTACACAGAATTAAAATATTAATCTACAAATAAATAGAAATACAAATTATCTAATTAGATAATCTAACTAAGAAATAAATGAATTCACAATGCAAAAGTAGGGAGCCTTACCTATTGACTTGCGCTACAAAAGAAAACTATAGTTGGCTTGAAATCGCGGAATTATATCACTACCAAGCACTTGGCATGTTTTAAATGGGCCTTTCAAAACAGTAATTTAATACAACTGAACAAGTTATCCAAAAAGGACACGACACACATAAGCATGCAATGTCAAATAAAAAGACAACGAGATGGTTGACGGAGTTCACCCTTCCTGGGATACGTTTCCATGCCCTGCTCTAAAAGGCTAGGACACTCGTATTTTAGTGAATAAGAAGAGGTACATCAAAATTATTGATACAATTGCGACTATTTCCCTAGTATGGAAATGTTCTCCTTAATAGAACTCTTGCAATTTCACTTGATATTCTACAAACGACTTGTCATTTACAACAAAATCATAGAGTCTCTAACAATGACTTTGACTTCTATTGAAATTGAGAATTCGAGTTTCATCAATACATTGATTATTTACCTCGTCTCCCCTTGTCTAAGTGAGACATAATTCAGGTACATACTTTTGTAGACTTCACTACTACTACTGCTGGCAAACAAGTACTACCGTTGAATTTGGTATGTGTCAAAACCCTCGTGTCAGTTCTTCAAGTTTCCAAATCAGCTTTCAGATGCTTCCGGAAAGCCAAAAACTAACTTGAGAACTGCTTGCCTCTGAAATGACTTCGAATTTCTTCTTCACATAGAATTTGACCCAGTTGAACTGTGCACACATGTAGCTTTGGTGACTGTCAGAAAGGAGGTCTCTATCTGAGATTTCCAATGCCTATCTCCATTTGTAAAAACGCCCAAGGATGACCAAGATATGCTCAAATGAACATTAATGGCACTAGTATGGCTCTGTTGTGGAGCTCACTGTTCAACTCCCCCTCTGCAGTGGTGCTGGTAATCCTTTTATAATGCCCCGACCAAGTTCCAGGTTCGAACCTACCAGGATATACATGGCAATTTGTTTTCATTAGGTGGAAAAACCTATACTCGGTGCAATAAAAAAGTTACAATTAGCACTATAGTTATAACAACTATTAATTTTGGCACACTTCGTTTTAGTATGATCTAATCATATAATGCGTATGCTTTACAAAGGTTGGACCGATTACAATATCCTCTACGCGTTTGTGTAATGTCTTATCTTAAGGTTTGTTCATGGTAGATATAGATTGGACCGGTGGATTTTGTTACAATGATAATCCAAAGTTTTATCATATAACTCAGTGAAATACCATATCATAACTCAACTCCAATCAGTGTGGTGGTCAAGTGTTATGGCAACCTGCGACCATGTGAAATACTTGCGGCGATATCCCCATGCCACATAGTCATACAACGTTTTCCATGTGAACTGGACCTACCCGTTACTAGTTCCCAATGATTTGATGGTATATCCCATGGCAATTTTGACTCAGTACTCCATGTTCACAACCTCTATCAGTCATGGTAATAACCCGATGGTGATGTTTTAACTATTCTCGCATCTCTGTTTCATGTGTCACATCTCCACACCAGATAACACTTGTTGTAGCTGCATATGTGACAGTCTATAGAACCACAGACCCAAGGCATCTAGCCCCAGCAGTCTCTACATACTCCAACATGTCGACCGAAGCACATATTGTGCATTGTCATCGCTGCTGTGCTATATCATTGGACCACATGGCTGCCACCTCTGCGTTGTATAAAAACCATAGTTTTTGTTTTAGTATATATTTTCCATCAGACATTAACATATATGTTTGCAATACGGTTTAACACCATATCTTCTGTGCTTTTTTGATAGCTTGACTCACATCGTCCGACGATCATGGCCATTAACTTCACCACAATGTGACTAGACCTTCATGCCATGTGATTGGACTGGGATTCGTCATGTATGAACCTGTTTATACTTTGTTATAATTTTGCACCATAGTTTATAAATTTTTACCATAGGTTTTGATTTCCTCCCATATTACATATTTCTCGTAGGTTCATTACATATTCTGCCACCATGATTTGATAACATAAGTCTTTGCACCCACCTAGCATATAGTTATATAGTTTGTAAAACATATCTATCCCTTGCGTCGACCATGGTTTTTACACATAATTTCAACCTTAGGCATGTTTTAACATTAAAGACAATGTGCACCTTTATTTTCATATATGGTATGCCATATGGTTTAGAAACCATGGGTTAGTAACTACACCATAAACTTATTAATGCACCCATGACTTATAATATGAATCTTTAACCAACCGAAACCCAAAATCTCACCATTCACCTCGAGATATGCATCAGAGATGAACTTTTTCCCATTGACTTAGCCATTGCGACGTGTCAAATTGTGTGAATGCCACATGGTCCACAAGGCCCCTTTTCACATGTTCACCATAAATTTTAATGGACATTTTCTCCCTCGCACTGAAGCCAAATGCAAAATATGGAGATACCACCAATACCACCGCGTCGAGCTCTTCGACTTGGCTTTGATTTCGCGAGAAACTGGGATGTTAAAACTCAACACATGTTAAGAACATTTTTTCTATCTAGGTCCATCTTGGACTTCAAACATATAGCAAACTTTGGCTTGAGTTAACAATATCCATTCTGAACCAATAGTCTAAGTACTTCTATAAAATAAAACTTAGAATAACATCATTTATATTAAAAGAGGAGTACACAAGTTCACATTAAAATTATAAATACAATCTGCATGTACTTAGCATGGATCCACATATGCCTCATCATCAAACTTCAATATATACCAACATATGGCCTTCATATTGGAAAATTTGAACAATTTTGCAATACACAATTTGATTGATTTCTTGACCAATCCTATAACATTATAAACATCACCCTTTGAAATTTACTTATTATAGATGTTATATAGTATAGGGAGGGTGTATTAAACCATTAATAGCTCCCGAGTACACAAATACTTGATAATTATTTACATCCCAAAAGTAGTGTAGGGTGTAATGTCATTGACAAATATAACTCTCACTAGTGTGGGTAGTTGCTTGTATTTTGGCATATGATATTTTCATGATATGCCATGCCTGAAAATATTCATGCCATTTTCCAAAACCTTTAAATTGATTAATTATCCAACAATGCTTGTGTTCTATGCATTTTAGCCTGGTGTTTCACTAGAGCATTAATTATGAGTCGACACCTTTCTTGTTTAAACTAGGAGCAATGCAACCAATGTTGGTCCATCTCAAGCTACCTAACAATGAAAACCATGTGGAAATTTTCACCCTAGGGGTGCATATATATGAAAACTTATTATTTGGTTACTAGATCTTTAGTAGGGTTATAAGATTTGATACTCATATTAGAAAAGGCAAGCTCTAGCTCAAATAACTCAATTTAAAATAAGGGAAGAGATTTGAATTTAACATCACACCTCATTAGCATGTCATGACCATAATGCAAGTAATTGTGAAAAACTAGGAATGATCATTGGTTACAAGAGGGAGTATAAAGGGAAAAACTCACACTTTTGATAGTAGTAAAGGCCTAAAAATGAAATTCCAATCTCTTCCTCAGATCTAAGATGCTGCAAATCCTCATGCAATCTTAGGTGAATAGCCAAAATTAGGTATATGTGTATGTATATATACACATAGTCAATATTATGTTCATATATATGTCAACATATATATACCAATATATGTAAAAGTATGTATATACTGGTATATATACACCAAAATAATACTATATAAATATCATTTATTATATATCAACATATAATGGCTATATATATACCAATATATATACACACATATTATGTTTATATATATAGTAGAATACATACCAACATTCTTGTAGTACTCATATATATTAAATACATATTATGTTGGTATACTAGTGGTGGTTGTCATTCGATAAGCACAATACGATAGATTAAGAGATTAATACTTTAAATAGTTTATGGTTTTGTTGTAGTAAAACAACAACCCCCCATTTTGTACTTAATCCATAAAAAATGGGGACACTTTTAAGTTTGCATACCCTACTTATATATAATTTGATCACTTTCCACCTTGTACATATTTCATAGGAAAATCACTCATAAATTTTTCAAAAATAAAAAGAAAAAGGAAAAAAATATTAATGTCTGAGTTCTTAAGTGTGCCATCAATAAAAAATTCTTCTTGTCTCTCAAGACATGAATATCTCAGACCACACTCTCTTTTATTGGAATACTTTTGGCAAAACCTCGAGGTATGACAAAACCTTGTTTTTTAATTAACAATATTTGTTCCAATCCCAACTCTCATTTCTCGAGTTGACCCTTCCATGCTTACTTCTTGATCAACTCATGGTGGGACAAAAAATTTCCTGACATATTACTGATATTTTCTCTAAAAATTTTATGTCAATCTCATTATAGCCAATTCAGTTCTCAAGTGTTTTACCTTACGAAAAGCCCCATAGAAGGATGGATTTTTTTTTTTATAGCAAACCTCTTGAAACATTTTATTTCTTAGACTCTGTTAGTTCTCAGACCTAAGCCCTTTTTAAATGTTTAAACCTAACTTGCACTCGAGTAATACTTCGTGGGATGACATGGCCATTGTTTCTACATGGAATGCTTTACACATGCTCTTATCAGATGCTACCATCTGTCACATTACACCATGTCAATATTTGGCAACTAGCCATATTGTTTGTACGTAGATGCTAAAATTCTCGACAATTCTTTGTCTCATCGTGGCCCTCTTATAACATGTTACCTAAACTTGGCCTTACTCCCATGATGCGAATTAGGGTTAATCTTAACGAATGATTAATCAAATGGTTAACTTTAATATTTTATGTAATAACAATGTCTTCATAAGTAAATATAGGTCGTTTCAACTTAGATTAAGTTTTTCCATCGTTCATGTCAGTATTTTCCTACATACAACCACTTCTTTCTTATAGTTAATATCATTCATTTCAGCCTTAGTTTTAATAATTGTCTTGTTTCATAGTTCTAAATAAGCCCCAAACTCATAAATTCCACCATAACTCCAATTTTCCTACTTGTTAGAGTCAGTTCATTCTGCTATCTATGCAAGAATGTTGAACATAGGCAAGAAACCTAAAAAGAAGCAATGGGTGCAAAAGTTGTCTCAACCAGTCCCTTAAGTGGTAGATGATAATAATTTGAATACTTTTATGTTTTCAAACACATTAACTAGTAAGTCCACTGGTGATAGAGATAGGTACTCCTTCAATTCCTTTGAGACACCATTGTCTAATAAGGGAAGGGTTGTGCATACCAAAAATACCCTCAATGAGGAACCAACATGGCAACTCAAAGTAGATGAAATCTACATCCTATCATATGGGTCATTAATATAACATAATGTATGGAATGGTTTCCATGACAAGGACCCCACACATAGAGAAATATAGAAGAGCACACAAAAACCAAAATGAATTATTAAATTCTTATAACTTAATTCATAAATTATCTTTATTTTGTAAAACTTTTGTTAGATTATTTAAATTTTATATATTTTTTTTCATTCTTAATTATTTTAATTTTAATATTATATGTTTCATACAAAAATTTTATACTAATTTGAATTAGTATACAAAGTTTTCTACATATTTTAAATCCAATCATAATAAACAACCCATTTTATTATTTTTTTGAACAATATAATAAACGTGATTTAAATAATTCACTTATTTTAAATGACAATTAAAATGAAAAGTAATTAATGAAAAACAGACCATTCCATCACCACATAAAACCTTACCATAAAACAATGTATTAATAAAGGACCCCCTAATAAAACCAAAATAATTTATATATTCCTTTAATATTTCCTCAAATATATGCCTTCTTACTGAAGTCGAATCGAGAAACATACATAGGTTATTTTATAAAGTGGCTCGGAATATTAATATTAAAATCCAAATATACTTTACCTTGCTTTAATCAGAGTTGGTTTTCCCATTTATCTTATTTAATGGAAAACCATGTTTAATACATCTTTATGAGGAAACATAAAGTAATGCTAAACCAATTAATTGGAATGTAAAATGATCATCGAAAAGAGGAGTTTGAAACTAATATATTAGACACAACATATTCTTTATCGATTAATACATAAGAAACTATCCGATATAAAATTAAAATTAACTTCAAATGAGGAATAAATAAATTATTTGATACAGGAAATATTTTCTCTTGGTTTTTGTCCATATTGTAATAAAGAAAATCTCGTTTATTTACACACCTAATGACCATACCATTTTCACAAAAGTGACAACCTTCTTGGAGCATGTACTGCTATGATTAAAATTTATATTTATTTTAGTAAAAGAATATTTTTTTTATTGCACATTTAATCTATCAAAATCTTTTCATTTTGAAGTTTTGGAATCAACGAGGTTGGGTACTGATTCATGAATCAATTTTGATCAAAATCACTATAACATAAAGCATAATAAAGTACTCTCTCTCGATCAAAAGAGTTAACAAAGGATTTGAACTAACAATTTCAAAAGGAATGTTGCCAACTACTCTATATCTAGTCAAAATACTTAAGAGAGGATTTGAACTAACAATTTCGAAAGGAACTATGCCAACTAATTTATATCCAAAGACTGGAAGAAATTTAAATATAAGAAAAATGATTTTATACCCAAATGTGGGTATATGCTTTAATCATCAAAAATTCGCTTCCAACAACCGAATATAGAAAGTCCTTCCTGCTTGTATTCAAGACAAGCTCATGTTTTGGGATTATAACAGTCAACGAGTCTAATTCGAAACTTATTGGAAAATCAAAATGTAATGATTTTTCTTAGAATTAAGGCCAATTTTATAGATGAAATGTAATATGGTCATACAAACAAAGCAATTTATGTAAACCAACAACTTCCAACTCAGAAATTCTAACAATATTTCCTGGATTGATAGTTTCTAAAACAGTATTGTAGCTAAACAATGGTACGATTGATATGTAAACTCATACAGAGTACATATTTTCCTACCAAGATTGTCCCCTGGACAGAAACCTTTATATTCTAAATTAAATCGAGCATCATTAATTCGGTACTATACTGGAATTACTTGGATGGACACTGAGAATATTTTATATCTATTTGGCTACATCGGCCTCACCAAAGTGATCTTCTGGGATATAGTAACCCGATGTAGGATCCGTTATCCAAGGCCTCTTTTTGTAACCTTTATGAGACTTGTCAATGGATTTTTTGGCTATATCCTAATTAATCCTCTACTTTCTGTTGTCAACACTACCGTGTTGTATCCTCGCATGCAAGGGAACATCAAGTAAGAGGGAAGAAAACAAAAAAAAAAAGTAGTTTTCTATTTCCAATATAAACTTCGATTTTAAAATTTGGGAGAACATTGTTGGAAGGGATTTTAGTGGTGTTATGAAGGGAGCCTACATAGCATGAATGACTAGATTTGATCCCAAATCATATCCATGCCCCCCAAATCGAGAAAGGGCACTGACATTCGTATCCTTCAGATGGAAAATGGATCTTATGATGAGGACATTCATGATAATGAAGATAAAATTGAGAAATGATAAGAAATATATCTTCAAACTCCAAGGTTGATGTTTAGAGACCAGACGAAAGGCCATTTAAATAGGCCCATCTGGAAACAAGCAATGAACTTGTTCAATTAATTTTTGGAGCAGTAAACTTATTTACGGTGTTTGTTTCATGTGGTTAGGTACATCACACATCCATGGTGGATTCCTTTACACATCCACTCTCCTGAACTTGGATGGAACTGGAATTTACTACCAACTTTCACGTGATGAGGCTGGGGAGCAGATTTTCAGCCATTCAAAAGCTAAGGGTTTCATGTCATGTTAGGGTGCTTGATCTCAAGCTACCTCTTCAAGAAAACTCCAACGGAGGGATGATTGAGAAAGATTACGAGTAGTAATATCGATCCTGGGATATAAAGGGATTGAAATAGGGTCGCCATCGGTTTTATTGTAATTGGGGATAGTGCTGATGCTGGTGGGTGAGAGGCGGAGTTCATCACTCCCACGACCAAAATGAAGCAGGGAGCCGTCGTCCTTATTCAATAACCTGTAGCAGAAATGTGGCATGCAATTTTTCAATTCGAAATCCCAGGCATGAAGGTATTTGAAATCCTTGGTGTGAAAGTAGCATTGAATGCACTTAAGTTCACATATTAATTTCCTTGTGAGAGTCACAATTCTCCGACGTGCCAGAAATCAGGAGGGTTGTGGAATTGCCGAAAGATTGAAAGCATTAACAGAACATGCAACAGAGATGAATGTGCCTCATTGGCCATGTCAACTAGCTTGGGCAACTTGCAATCAGATAAGTTCAATGCCCTGTTTCTATGTGAGTATATTTGGGTATTCTATTTTATAATTTATGATATTGTTGTAGTTTTCTTGACTTTCTACGTTTTTCTGTTCTCTATTTCTATATTTCCTATCGGGCACGGGGAGATGCCCCTTATGCTAGCGTGGGCGAGTAGGTATGATGATTTTTTGTAATGGGGATTACATGAGGGCTTCTAAGTGTGGTATCTACCTATAGATGTTCTTGTACAGTAAAGAGAAACACAGTGCCAAGTGAGATGTATGAAAAAGATATAGAGTTTGAGTAAATAATGTCGTTATTTTTTTTCTAAATAAAATAAAAAATAAAAACTTCTTTCCATATATACTTATGACATTAAATTAAACTTCTTTCCATATATATTTATGATATTAAATTTATAATTTTAATGGTTCATTATGTTTCTATAACTACTTACATTTGTTTTTTTAGTTGAGTGTAAACTACACAGACAATGAGTCATAGAATTGTTAAATTTTTTAAACAAACAATGAGTTAGAGAGTTGTTAAAGTTTTTAAACAATTAAACTTTGGTTACATTTTAATATTTTATGGCTGTTTTTTCCCCACTTGGGAGAACATGTTGGAAATTTTATCTTATATATCATTTAAGGAATTTGTTTAAAAATATATATTATTTTCTTAAAACTATTATGATTAATGCCTTATGTTAAAATTTAAGTTTTCTCAAATGTTTATTATTATTGTTATTATTATTATTATTATTTTATGTTAATGTTAAATTTCGATAAATATCTTATACTTTTTTTTTAATCCATTTAAATTAAATAATATTTTACTAAAATGTTTTTAATTAATAATCACTTTTAAATATTAAATGATATAAAATGGGCATAGTAAACACCAAGAATTGGGTCTTCCATTTCCCTAATATGCCCTTCCTATTGTTGGTGATTATGGGATTCATTCAATTGGTTCAACTAAGATTTGGTCAATTGGTTCTCCACTTGGATTTGCAGCTTGGTCCCAATCTGGTGGTGCATATGCGGCTAGGTAGGGATTTACGCATCGTTTTTCTGGTTTACTAATTAAAATCATGCCCAACCCAAAAGTGTACAGTTTCCCTCATAAAACACTTCATGATTCACTTAACATATGGTTTCCTCATAAAGCGCTCCATGATGCACTTAGTCAAATGCTCCATATAATGTTTGAGGCTTAGCCTCCAAACTAGGTAGCTCCATATAAGGTTTCCTGACTCACACCTTCTCAAGTTAACATATTAATTTGTTTCTTTTTGAATGACACTGGGAATGCGAAGGGCATGGAGATATGTGGTGTTTCTGAGCAACAAATTAATATGTTTCTTTTGAATGGTAGTGGGAATGTGGAGAGCATGGAGACATGTGGTTTTTCTAAGCTTCAAAGGCTCAGATGTTAGGAAAGGCTTCATAGATCATCTCTACATATCCCTCACAACTACCAAATAAATTTGTGTGTTCAATGATTCCCATCAACTAAGAAAATGGGAGGATATGAATACGACCATAAACCACGCCATTGAATGTAATATTTTCTCCCCAGACTACGCATCCTCGATGTAGTGCCTCAACTAAGTATCCTAGGTTCACACGAGGGCCATCTCGTTGTTTTACGAAATGGCTCCTGTTTTATCTGGAAGCCCATTTTCAAAGGCATTGCAACACCACAAGATATTGAAGGATGGAAAGGTGATCTATGTCTAATATGTGAGGCTAGACACTGGAAAACAAAAGGTTCGGCTGGAAAATAACTATCCCAAAAAAAAATCACTCCTATCCATGAGCATTTTGGAAAATCCAACAATCTAATTAAGTAACTCCATTAACACACATATATAATGTTCAAATTCATTCATAAAACTATAAAATCTAATCACTCAAAGCTCATAAATTGCATATAAATTACTGTTAATAACTTATAATATAAGAAATGGAATAAGGTTGGTTGTAATTATTTTAATTATCTTTATTGAAATTAAAATAATTACTTGTAATATTATCATGGAAGATGTTGTCGCTTTGTATTTTTGAGGTTGAGGGAGTAAACACATAGAACAACATGAAACCCACTTTGGAAGCTGGGATCTAGCCCTCCCAGCTTTAGGGAGGGATCTCTCTGTAAAATTTAGCTTTGTTTTATGTGAATCTTAGGCTAGTTGTGATTGTACTGATTGTTTTCATTGAATGGTTTGGTTGATTTAATTGCTATAATTCCATTGGGCTATGAAGTCTGAAGATTTAACTAGATTTCACATCAAGTTTTAGAGGAGTTTCATAGGGAAAGCTAGGTTGCATTAATTAGATATTTTCAGAAATTTAAATGGATTATGAGAGAGCAGAAATGCACTATTTAGTAGAAATTAAGGAGCAATTAAGAATTACTTAATTTGACTTCAAAGAAAACATGAAAATTACTAACATCTAGAATAGGGTGTTCTATGTAACATGTCCTATTCATCACAGTTTTTGTTAAATAATTGATATTTTTAGAAATAATGGAGAAAGGAAAACAATGTTTAAACACATAAACTAAAGAAACACATCACCATTTTGTACACCACATGAATCCTGTGAAAATGTCATTGTATTATTGATTCTTCCAGAAACTTCAAAAATTACAATTTGCAGACGAAATTATATTTAGAAATCAACCCTTAATACTTCAAACAATGAAGTATTTATGCAAATAATTACAAAATCATTACAAAACTGTTGTCTCAATCGACAATGTATTATTCGCCTTATTCTAAACAATACAATTTATCTTTGCAGAAAAATAGGCAAGGTAGACAACTGCATGGGAAGGTGGCTCTATTTTGGTGGATTCAGTTGATGAATCGGCCTCAAAACTATGTTGCATTGATGTGCTAGCTATCGTGCTGGTTGTTGTGCTAGCTATTGTTTTTATTGCATCCAAATTTCCCTTGAATCCAGTAAATCACAAATTTATTCCCACTTTTTTTCATCTGGTATGGTTAATTTAATTACCCTCCAGTAAATCTCATCAACCTCAGTATATTTTGAAAAAGTTGGCTTCATTGTAAAAACATGTTTTGCCTCATTCTGGATGTAGAAGTCATTTTCCATGGTTTCTAAACATTCTTTGGCTATCACACTGCCTTTTATGCCACTGAACTTGACACTACTTCTAGCCATTTCCTTCATCTTTAGAACATAATCTTCCTAAGTGATCAATTTATTATTTATCACATATACGTTGGGAAGTCCTTTATGGATTAATGTTTTAATTTTGTTGCAAAACTTTTTCACTCCTAGCTCTACTGTTTCACATCTTTCCTCCAATTGATCAATGATGTTCATTTTAGTAAAAACTTTCTTGATTTCCAAAATAGTGTTAATCTTGTCACTAATTCATAATTCTTGATTTCATATTTGTTCTTTGAATTCAGAAATTTGATAATTTTGGAGGCTTCTGTGGGCATATCTCCCAAATTCTCCCTTACCTGAACAATGTTTTCTATGGCCTTTTTTTCATCAATTATTTCTATTTGAAAATGATTTGGATAGGATGGCCAAATCACATTCATAGAGTCCAGAATACCCATCCAAATAGTTTCCTTGCCTTGGGCCAAGGTATGACCAATTGATATATCCTTTTCTACTTTCTGAAATCTCTCTAACAGTCTTTGTGACTTTTGCACTTTAGAGAGAAGCTTTTGTGATTTTTTCACTTTAGTAAGACGAAAAGCTTCAACTCTGGCTTTCTTTTATTCTAGAGCTTTGAGATTCCCATGAAATGTCTTGATATCTTCTGACTGGATTGACATGTTCTCCAGTGTCTTTGTCACTTGTTCAACACTTGCAGTATGAGTGGAAGAAGTAGCTACAATGGTTGTTCCTATTTTTGGGAGTTGAGTGATGGGTATGGCATCTAGGGGGACTATGGACATATTCTAACTCTGTTCTGTCTCTTTTATCATCTATTCTATTTATGCCTCCATCTACATGATCTATATGTTCTTCTCTATAATTGGCTTCATCATATCAGACTTTCGTGTTTCATCCTCTTCAATGTCTTTGGTTAGGGGATCCTCTGTGGCTAGCAGTTTTAGTTTCTTTCTCAATGCTGCAATATCCAGATTTTTCTTCTTGATGTTCTCCTTTGCAGCATGTATATATTTAGGATCATATCTTATCTTGATTACCAAATATTCCAAATATTTGATCCTATTATCCTTTTCTAAGGAGGATACCTTTTCCATTTTCAACTGATACTGAATGTTGGTGAATGAAACCTCCAAATTAGACAATGAAATTGTACTATTAGTTAATGTAGAAGAAATCATCTCACTAGTCTTCTTATGCATCTCTATTTGATCAATGGGATGGATATCTTTGGTGCTGAACTCAAATGTAGTTCTCTTGTAGTCTGCTAATGTTTTGGATGTGGAATTTGGGTCTCAAGAAAGGCCATCTACATATTTCAAGGCTCTGTGTCAAAAAATGATAACAATAAACTCTTTGAGCTGGAGTTCTACTTCCAAAAGTGATTGTAGGTACTGCTCTTAAGATTATCATTCTTAAGTTTAATCTCTCTGTACTTATCAAAAACAATCTTCTCCTTCTCTCCTTAGAAATTCTGTGAATCTAGCTCTGTTTCCTTTTGACCTTGTGATGTTGAAGTTCCAATAGTAGATGTAACAAATTTTCTTCTTGTAAATGGTGAATCTATAATTATAATGGCAGCATGATCTTTTGTCTCCTTTTCAACATTTATCCTAAGAGTCACTTTTTCCCTTTTTCTAAAACTGATCTTGAACTCTTTGGCCTCACTACCTGTTATTGATGATGATCCCTCCTCTCTTTGTCTTTTACTAATTTTCTCTTAAGGAGTGGGAGTCTGTAAAGTTGAAGTAGAAAAAAGTTCTTCTTCAGCTTCCCACAAAGTATTCTCTGTCTATTCCAACTAATTTGTATACTTTTCTATCTCAGGCATTGAGGTATGGATGTGGGGAGTAGTTTTATTTTCTGCTCTTATCTTGGAAATGATACCCCAAGGGTCATAAGACCATGTAAAAATCAAGCTAAATTTTCATCTCTTTAAGAAGTTTGTCTGCTGCTTCTCCTATTGTCCTTGTATTGCATATGAATGGGCCCACCTGTATCTTTGTGCGAAACTGTGACTTCTTATTTGCCACCACAAAATGAATGTCATCAGAATTTAACATTTGTATGATGTATTCCAAGGAAAAAATACTTATGGGGAGGTATTTAGGGAGTCTGTATGGTGCCAATTCGCATCCATATATACCAATCTACACCCTTTGCCTGATCTATTAGATGTAAAATTCTTTTGATATATTAACTGATTCTGCGCTGTATTGAGTTGTTTAGGATGTTCATTGTTGGGTGAACAAACTCTTCAATAAATTGGTTGTATGAGAATTCTTGTTTCTCCTTCATGACCAATGCAGTCCAAAAAATCACGGGTTGCCAGTTTCCTTCATCATATAACTTCTACATAGAAAAACTAAACTTGTCTACTTGATAATAAATGAATGTGTAGATTAAAATGTAAGCATAATTAAACACCTTCTCTGTTGGAAATTTTAGAAACTGTTCATGAATGCTATCAGCCAAGAATTCACTGAAATTGAATAAAATGGATGGTCTACTATTTGTGGAAAATATGGAAAGGAAACCTAGAATGGGCTCATCTACCCACTGATCAAAATAATAACCAAAAATTTATGAAATTATGGATATATTTTGTTTAGCTAATTAGGGAAGATAGAGGAAGGGTATGGAGGGTTCATCTTGGGTAATTGGGCATTTTTAGGTAGGAAGATCTCAAACATTTTGGATCTTGTAGCAAAATAAATCTTTTGATAAAGTTGAGTGAAGGCTTCTAAGGAGAAAGGGGCACTATTTTCCATAGGGGGAGACATCATCATCTGGTTCATGGATTGGCAGGTAATTGTAAATAGCACGTCACCAGATGGGGCCATAATAACTCTTTGGCCAGGGACATAATAGGCTTGACATTTTGTGGTGAATTTAGGGGCTTGGAAGGTCACATGGAAGATATAATGAGGAAGATTGGATTATTAGAGTCCAATTTCATCAGTTTTGTCTGCATACTTGTCCTCCAACCAATAGTATAGCTCTAAAAACTCATAGACACACTGGGTTTCACTAATCCGATAATCCCTGTCAGCGAAAGTAATGTGATCTAAAATATGGAGGGAGGGATCAATGGATTGACATGTTTATCCTGGGTTTTTCTCTTTGGAGGCGTGATTAGATCAGACAAAAGTAATAGTAAGTGACAAGATAGCTTACCAGGAAAAGTTTGAAGCAATGAGTTGCTAGGGAAGGAAATAGAGGGTTGTCAATTATGATCTAGTCTCGTTGCAACACTATGAAGATGATTTCTTATCAAAACTGTGAATTATAGAGAATGAGCAGTGAAAGAGAGAAAGGCGACGGTTCGAAAGATTTAAACAACGCTGGGAAGTTCTGTTGGAGGTGGCATGTGACCGTTAAGTTTGAACGGTTACCAGGAAGGCAAATTGAATGTTGAATGATTATTTTTTCCAAGAGAGCAATTAATTGGGCAACAACGAGGTGACGTGGCGGGAGATGAGTGGGGGAGGTGACAAAGTAGGTACATGGTAAGAGGATGAGGGGAAGGTGGGTTTGGAGGGAGTATAGAGTGGTAAGAAGTATTGGCTGGGGTGGGTGCAAAATGATGAGAAGGTGACATGTAAGGATGGGCCTAGCAGGGGAAAACTGCCTTTTCATACCCACTCCCTTTCCCCGATGGTAAAGGTAAAATGGAGAGTGGGGACGAAAGAAAATGAGGGTCATGGATCATGAGGGGCATATGATCTTGATGCTTTGACAGCAACAACGATTAAATTTATACGGAAAAATAACTTTGTCCATATGCACCTTTATTTCTTGCTTTTGGAGTTAGGATGAAGGTTAGAAATAAAAAAAATATGTAAAAATACTTTATCCCATCGTGCCCTTTTTACAATGTTACTAAACTTAGGATAAAATGAACATAGGCATATATTTATAAAACTAAATTATTTCTACCTACCCTTTAACTAAACTAACATTTTGATTCTTCTAAGGGGTTGCAGTTAGACTAGCAAACCTGCATTGTTTTCTTTTATGAAAAAGGAAAAACTATATGAATCTTATCACTTATTATCCTATTGATTCAGATTAAATAGTTGAATCAATGCCATTTTCTACCTAACTACAGATTTACCAAGATTAAATTATTTGGAAAATATTTATTCTCTAGTCTAATTTACAGAATTTTAAACATGTTTAACTATGATTATACTGCATGATTAAATAAAATAACTAGTCATTGTGGCATTTTAAACAAGCTGCACAAAACCTTTATTTATCAATGATGAAGAAATCTATCTATTAGTAGTGGTATTTAGAATTGCAACACTTCCACTATTATTTATTTTTGTTTTTCTTTTGATGGGGTTCTATCTTTTATTCTTTTTCAATATTTTTGTTTTTCGTCTTTCTTTTTTTATTTATACGCTCTTTTAATTTTTATTCTGGTTTTCTTTTATTTGGAAATCATTCACAGATTGAAAATTATTTACAATATAAGATTCCTGTGAGGTGCTAAGAACATTTGATCAGTAGCCTTGAGTGTTCCATTTCAGCAATATCCACCCCTGATTTCTTTTGTTGTAGAAGTAATTATGGAAACATATCAATGGAAGCATAGGGCCCTCTCTGCGGGCTTCAACTTCTGTCAATAGGTCACCTAATCAAAATAATAAATACAATTATATTTACAATGATTTGATGCTTGAAAACTTGTATTGCTAAGGGAAATAGTGCTTTAGCATTTTGCCATTCATAGGTGGACTGGGCATTTCTGTTCCATCTATATTCTTGAGAAAGAATGCATTGTGTCCTCTTAAAGCATCAATTATATAAGTTCTTGTCCATAGATTGTAAAATTTTCCATGCTTTCCGTTGTCCTCTCTTCTAGAATCCCACTTTAAAACTCTATCATCCAAAGTGAAATCATCTACTTTATTTCTTCTATCAAAAATATTTTTGTATTCTCCTTGATGACTGGAGCTTTATTATAGACTTCTTCCTTGAATTGCTGCAATTGAATAGTCTGGTCAATCCTCCTTTGGATGTCATTAGGATCAACCTGCAATTCCTAAATTATCTTCATAACCGAAATTCCCAACGAGGATGGAAAAAAAACATCCATCCCATAAACCAGTTGGTAAGATGACATACCAATTGATTTCTTTGTTGTGAGCCTATCAGCCCAAAGTGCATTTATCAATTTGTTGTGTCATGAATTTTTATTCTATTCTAACATCTTTTTAATAATGTTTACTAGAATTTTATTTGAATATTCATCCAACCCATTACTCTATGGGTAATAAGAAGATGAAAGTGCCAACGTAATATGATACTTATTGCAGAATTCTATCATTTTCTTGGATTTCAAAGTTGTAGCATTATCTATAATGAGCTTGTTGGGCATACAAATCTAGATAGGATCTTGGTTTTTAGAAATTTGATAATAACTTCATTAGTAGTCAGTATGGAAGGTGTGGCCTCAATCCATTTGGTGAAGTACTCAGTAGTTGTGAGGATCCATTTATGTTGGGCAAAGGATGGTGGATATATTTCTCCAATGAAATCCAATCCCCATTGTTGGAAAGGACTTTCAACAGATATGGGTTTTAGAGGCAAAGGAAATAGTTTTCTTTTTTCCCTCAAATATTTGGCATTTGTGGCAAGAGGTTACCTTCTTATGAAAATCAGGGAAAATTGTAGGTGAGTAGAAACCAAATGTAAGGATCTTATTAACAATGGTTTTCTAGTATATATGTCCACCGCAATCATCTTCATGGAATTCCTGCATTGTTCTTTCTGCATCATCTTTCAATAGACATTTTACGAAAACACCACCAGCATATTTCCAATATAAAAGATTATCTATGATGCAAAATTTCACTACTTTTATCTTTAGAATTCTAACCTTTGTCTTAGTTAAACCAGGAGGAGCATTTAAATTGAATAAAGCCAAAATGAGGTTTGCATACTTGGGTGAGGTCATAAAAGCCTCATCTAATTGTGGAGTCACCTTCTCCTCTTTATCATCTAATGCAACTACAAAGTTGACATCCAATTCATTAAAGTTTGATTTAGCCATAAATTTGGCTAACCATTGTCCTTTTATAAGCTTGGTGGGCTTTATTTCCATGTCATACTTAAGAATGACTGCAATTCATTTTCCTCTTTTACCATCTGGTCCATTTTGGGTTAAAATATCTTTAACCACAACATTTGGTACATAAGAAATTATGTGAGGATGGAGGATAGAGACCCTGAAATCTTTGATTTCTTTTATTAATGCCAAGACTTGTTTTTCCATTATATTATATTTGAGTGCAACATCCCTTAAATCCTTCCTGAAGAAAGCAATTTTCTGTTCAAATCCATCGTTGTTTTTCTATAAAACGAAAACCACAAAAATGTGTTTAGAAGAAAATGAAAAGATTATAAAATCCTTAGTGAAATTTGGACTGATTAGTACCGGTGCTTTTGTACATGCTTGTTTAACTTGATCAAATGATTTCCTAGCCTCAATATTCCATATGATTCCTGAGTCTTCTTTCAGCATATTTGTCATGTTTATGAGAAGTTCTGCAAGGTTACGGATGAAACTTCCTAGGAAGTTTATTATGCCAATAAATGGTTGAAGTTCCTTAATGTTTCTAGGATGGTTAATTTTCAGAATGGCGTCAATCCTTTTAGGATCAATTTTTATACCTTCCTTAGAGATGATATGACCAAGACATTTTCCCTCTTCAAGGCCAAACAATGTTTCCTTAGGATTTATTGAAATCCGAAACCTTTTGTATTTCTCAAATACTTTTCTCAGATGTAACAAATGTTCTTCATCAGTTTTGGAATAAAAAGTAATGTCATCTAGATAAATCACAATAAACCTGCCAATGTCATTAGCAACAACAATATTCATTTCTCTTTGAAATGTGGCTCCAACATTCATTAACCCAAAAGGCATCTTCACATACATGAA
>APFE030484705.1:0-14062 GCA_000404065.3 Pinus taeda
AAGATGAAACTCGCGCCTTTTGACCTTTACAGGAGTACGCACCCATCCCTTGGCTTACAGAGTGTACAAGTACGCAGGTACAATGAGCTTGGGATGCGTACACGCAGGCAAGGTAGAGAGAACCTACGTACGCAGAGATAAACATGATTTTTAATGACTTTCTCTCTTTTTTGAAGTTTGACATGGAGAGCAGAGGTATAAGGCTTGACAAGGAGGATAATATGACTATTGATGGAGCCATATTAACTACAGATAGTCATGGTGACAAATTTCAGTGTAACAAATGCGACACTTGTAAAATGTGAATGGCAGACTGAACCAACACTTTTACAAGTTAATATACATTAAAACACCAGAAACCATGAAAATAAACAACCAAAACAGCACTCACAAAATCCAAATGACAAAAATCGACGGAAAAAACGACAAAAACTGACAAAAGCAAAACTCAGCCAGAAAAGTGCCACAAACTCCACTGAAGGCTCCTTTATCTCCTTGGGAATGATAGAGCTCCAATATTGAATGTGAAAATGAGCTCTATGGGTGTACATTATATAGATCTAGATCGATTAGGGTTTATGATGCATATGCCCAAAATCAAGGAAAAAGTGACACTTGGAAGAAAGCTCCAAAAATAATAATTGTGCCACCTTCAGGAAACTAATTAATGACACCCTATTTTCTAGGGATTTTTTTTTCTTTTCTTGGAAACTTGCATGCACACTATCAAGAAGGATTGAGCAATTCCCAAGCACTGGGCAACTTCGTCACTCAGTGCATTCCACAATTTCTGAGTTGATGAGATGATTTGCGCAATTTCCATCATCAAGGCTAGGTTGCCATATAGAATTGTGTAGCTTTCATGCTCAAGGTTGGCCTGGCAAGAATAATTGTGCAATTTCTGGGGGCAAGGTTGGCTTCCCTTCTAACATTGCACAATTTCTAGAGATAAGCCCAATAATACTGCAAGGTAAAGTGAAGAGTTATCTTATATTTGAAAGATATCAAATCGAGATCAACACATCACAAGAAAACCATGAAAATATAAGTCTTTTATCATGGAATTAATACTTGACGACAGTAAAAGATAAGCTCCCATGGACAGATAAGGAAGGATCCAAAATCAAAGCATGGGAAACATTTTGGAGGGTGGATGTAGCAGCTATAATGGGTTGATAGTTGACATATTCCTTATTTTCCAAAGAATGTTATATGAATATTTATTGGGCTATTTTAATACCATTTTGAATGCATGGAATGCATGTTTCCCATAAGATTGGGAATTTTAGCTTCTTGTGTATTCTTTGAGGAATGGGATAAATTCGTGTGTTTTTCCAATGCCTATGTTATGCTGAGGAATTTTTACTTCAAGGTAAGTGTGTTGGCCTAAGGGGTACTGACCCAGGTTCAGAGTTAGAAGCACCAACCAACAAAACCCTAACTGTTGGCCCTTTCGGCAACAACCTGCGTAGCACAAGCTATAGTCTCACCCGAAGCAGTATTGGGGGATGCTAGAAACACGTTTTTGCATCCATAGGATTGTGTGATGGTTTCCTGAGGTTCTTAGGGCTTATATCTACCTTCGTGTAGATCTATTCCTTTTGACTATCAACTACTGCAACTCTATCAAAATGATTTTCAGATCTTCGTGAAGGTACTTAATTCTTGGGTTAAATAAACTCTATAAACAGGTTGTTCCTCTCTTATTAAAATTCTTCCCACATGTATGGATTCATTATTTAAAAAGGTACTTAATTTTACTTATCATGCAGAAATATTATAGATCTACCAGTTTCGTGCAGTAAATGTGTACTATGAAGCCTTTATGGCCTAGATATGCCATCACGCAAATCTACTCTTTCAGAAAAACTAACTACAACAGATCTATCTAACAACTTCCCAATCTTCGTGGAGGTGGTTAATTAAATTTATTATGCATAGATATTAGATATCTACTTGTTTTGCATAGTAAATAAGCATTAATTCACATAAAATAGATCACATAGTAAAGATACATAAACTTAAACAGAATTAAATAAAAACACACATATGCATCAGAATTTCTACCCAAACAGTTTTTATTATGAGTAAGCATTCAATTACAAACTTTTCCTCCATATGCACTCAGCTGCAGGGGCCCATGCACTCAACTTGCAGACTTACCAAGGTCTCTGTGCACTCAAGTGAAGGAGCCTTCCCCTTTGGCCTAAGTAAAAGAAACATATTTTTCTTGCCTTAGCACCTTTCCCTTACAATGATTCTTCACTTAAAGTTATCTTTTTCTAGACTCTTTATGACTCAACTACTTATAACATTTTCTTTACAATACAATGGCCTGCGGACCATGGGCGGGTTTGAAAACAACTTTATGACCTACCCACCTAAGGGACTAAAGCCCCTTTGAATCTACTTAGCTTCACACTCTAGTTTCCACATTTCGCAGAGACTTTACCTTTACTACAAAAAGATATTACAAAAATGACTCAAAATTCAACAAAATTGACCCCAGGGACCCCATCCCAACAGGCCCCCAACACAAATATGGTGACTCGCCCGCGAGTCACTCAGCTAGCTTCTCCACTTTATAGGAGGTCACTGAACTCCATCTTCTATACCTCAAGGTCCATTGTGCTCTGTACTACGGCCTGCTACACTTCTTCGACCAACGTCTCTATAGTTGGCCCCTCCATCACGAGGTGCATGGTCCTTTGTGTCTATTGGAAAGTCTTCAACTTCTCTTGTATAATCAGAGTAATCTGGCTCACTTCCTCTATCCATGGTTGAATCTGAGCCTTAAAAACGGCTTCTTTGCATTGCAACTCCTCAACCTGTCCTACAACAGCTTCCCTTATTTTAAGCACATGAAGTGCTAGAATGGCGCCAAAGTGCATGCAGTCGCCCGAATCTCATCAAATTTTTGTTGTGCCTCTCTGAGCTTTGTACCGATTCACTACATTTTTAAGTCCTCCTGCAAAGTGGTCCATAGCTCCATGACCTTTTCAAAATTACCATTGCAACCTAATACTGCATTATCCAAAGTAGACATGTGTTCTCTAATGGTTGTGTCACGCTTGTGGTGAAGTAAAATTATAAGTGCGAACATGAACGAATTCGTCTAGCCCGATAATGGGTCTAGCCACAACAGATACATTCTATGGAAGATTTCCTTATGTTAGAATCAATCAATAAGGTCTACCTCTTGGTCACTTATTGTGCTTGATTATGTCCTCACTTTCTCACTCCAGCTATCTCTCACTTCCTTCTCAAGCTCCTGAAACAAGTAAACAAAAACAACACACAAACATAATAATAGACAAATTGCAATTCAACCTACTTAACAAGTCAAGAAACATTAAGACATGAATATGTAATATTACAAAACATGTACGAAATCAATCGATAGTTGCATATATTAATATCAAAGAGAGATTACAACAATTTGTCTTGACATTGCAGTCTTTCTTTGACAAGGTCAGGTTCCCACACACTTCTGCTAGCATTCCACGATAGCTTCAAACAACAATAGTTTTAAATCTCTTCCATTTAGGCTTCACTCCAAACCAAAACACACTTCTTCCTCGCACAACTAGATAGCTACAACTAGTAATAGCTTGCTTGTCAACTCCAAACCAAAATAGCATCAACACTTTGCAACTATAACACTCACACTCAGCCAAAAAATAGTTTGTGCTTGGGAAGAAGGGAGGTTTATATAGGAAATATGGATGGGAGATGGATCCTCTTCTCATGGGAGGAGTTATGCCTTGAGGTAGTTCCATCATTATAGGGGAAAGGATCCCAAACTATCGTCCTCGACCCCATCTGGCCAAACCATTTACCATACTTTTGTTACGGAGCTTCTAGAGTTGAAAGATTCATCTCTAATTTAAAAAAAAATCCATAACAGGACCAGTGTAACTGGAACATACCTCAGTCACTCTAGTTAGTGTGAGGAGTAGTGCTAATCTCTACACATTGGCATGGGGGAGACAAAGGCCATTAGCGCCGATCTTATAAACTGGGAAAACCAGAAGTTTCAGGGGAAATTGTGCAAAAGGGAAATGATCTGCTCATGAAGAGGGACACAATGGAAATTTCTTCATGAAGGCGAAGCATGCAGGGTTAATTGTAGAGATCCTCCAAGATCAAGGAATGGGGAGTACAGGGACAGGGAAAAAAATTTGTTTAACAGATGCCCCCTAAAGCATGAAGGTCAAGCTAGAGTGAGGGATAAAATGCTTTATAAATCAGTGCAGGGAACCGATCTGCCATCAGAAAACTTACAAGAAAGAAAAAATACATATACATAAATGAAGATCTATGTCAGATGATACATGAATCATGGCATTGATGCAACCATCTAGAGAATGATCATGTAAATGGATCCAGGTATGGGCGTAGCCATCCATCAAAGAGGATCATAATGAAACCAAAGTATGGTCGCAACCATCTAATAATGAGAAGGATCACATATGATAACGCATGGTCTGGTCACAGCCACCCATCTGAAAGAGACATGCATATCATCACAACCATGTCACACCACTTCACAACCTAAACTTTTGTGATCTAAGTCCAGGGTATTGTGCTCCAACTTGACCCAATCAAAGTACAGATCCTAGCATGCGAATAGATGTGTTGTCGAACATGCTAGAAATTCGCTTGATTGCCAGTCAATAATGTAAACTGTTAACAAGCGTGAGAGAAACCATCAATAATGACAATTGTCCTCAAGGTACTTTCAGCGCAATTCACGGAATGTGAATACAGGAATTGAAGTCGAAGACCCATAAAATCACTCGATCAAAAGCCAATGATGTGAACTTGCCGTCAACTATGAAGAACTTGCCATTAGGGCATGCAAGCTCTAAGGTATTGGAGGAGGGTCTCTCGGCCAACTTCTCAGATAATGAGTTGAAGTCGATGGAAAGTGACTATGTTGAAGGAGGGTAATAATGAATTCCACATCGTTGACCTGAGACAAGAGGATGCAAAATGATTTTGGATGATACAAAGAATCAGAGGTAAGTGTAACTACAATAGGACAACTCTTGAACATATCGCCGACACAGCTGGAAGTTTGGTAGCTTTTGGATCCATAGGATCAGTGGTCATGATGACGTAGTAGAGATCAAATAGAAGGAAAAAATAAACAGCCCAAACCTAGGAAGGTCAACGATACAAAGGAGGATGTCCCAACCCAACATGAAGCAAAAAATGTCATGTTCAAGAGTGAGCTACTGAGATAGCTGATAGATTTCCAAATTTTCC
The DNA here is from genome assembly GCA_000404065.3 of Pinus taeda. Lineage (NCBI taxonomy): Eukaryota > Viridiplantae > Streptophyta > Pinopsida > Pinales > Pinaceae > Pinus > Pinus taeda. The sequence goes on from APFE030484705.1 coordinate 5,272, forward strand.
CCCACCATTCCTGGCAGGTACCCCAATTATTTTTTAATCGTAATATTGAAAGGTATAGCATATGCTTGCACTATAAGTTCATCCTTCGGATGAATCTGATCTAGTAATTTTAACAAGCCCTAGGAAGGAGAAGTGCATGTTCGTCATGGTGATGAATCTGATGTCGTTTAATAGTTTAATGAGTTAGACAAAGGTGTAACTCGGTATCCTTTTCATGTTTAGAAAGTTTGAAAAAGACACATAAAATAAAACTCGACATGGTCCCTTTTTGTACATTTTTGTCCCTTGAGCCCGGAAAGGTATAAAACAGTACTTGAGAAAACCACTTGACCATTTCAATCAAGGAATACCTTTTTCATAAATAGTGCCTCCTAGCTTGAAAAAGGGGTAAACTTATACTGGGCGCACGACATTTTGCATCCATTAACAAATTCGAAATGACGAGGGCTCAGCCATCTTTTCGCTTTTGAAAGGGTCAGAAAAGAGCTAAAATCGAAACCCACATTTTTATTCTCTTTAATGGGTCAAAAAGGAAAAAATACTCGTCAATCTTTTCATATGAGTTTAACGAGTCGAGAAAAGAGCTAAAGAGAGAAAAGAGGAATGAGTGGTATAAAGGGTAGCAACCAGTTCTGACAATGGAGTAACTGCTAAAAACATGTAATGGTCAAGAGGTTGGCTAACAAAATCACTCATCATTGGGGTTCCTCAGGAAAGGAAAAACAACCAAGTGAAAGCATATGATCGGCCAAAGAGATGGTGGCGATGGAATGAAACAACCAAGTCTCATCTGCCAGAAATTAGCTTGATAAAAACAGAAATCACAAGATGTAAATTGGGCATGGGTTCATTTTTACACAAGCTTGAACCATGGAGAACTCTTCTTGGATTCGGTTTCATGTTTACACAAGCTTGAAACGAAAAAATATGCTTTCTATAAGTTTGCATGCCCCCAGCATAATGACTCATATGAGGTACATGACCCCCAAGCTTCATTTCAATCAACTAGGTGGATGGAATGAAGGTTCGCTTTCGAGATCTTGGAAAGAATCGACTAGGATTTTACGAGATATTAATCAAAGACTCGATCTGGAAAAGGGAGTTGCTTCATTTTTTAATGAGGTTGACATAGTAAAAGAACTAGCTTCATACATACTTTTCATTTTTTAATGAGGTAGATACAGGAAGAAACTATCCTTGGAATCCTTGATTCATTTTTTAATGAGCTTGACATAAGACAAGGAGCTATTCTCATGAATCCTTGTTTCATTTTTTAACAAGACCAACACAATACCAAGAACTATCATCACACTTCTGCTAACATTCCATGATAGCTTCAAACAACAATAGTTGTAAAGCTCTTCCCTTTAGGCTTCAATCTAAACCAAAACACGCTTCTCCCTCGCACAACTAGATAGCTACAACTAGTAATAGATTGCTCGTCTACTCCAAACCAAAATAGCATCAACATTTTGCAACTATAACACTCACACTCAATAAAAAACTAGATTGTGCTTGGGAAGAAGGGAGGTTTATATAAGAAATATGGATGGTAGATGGATCCTCTTCTCATGGGAGAAGGACTTATCGCATGAGGTAGTTCCATCATTATACGGGAAAGGAGCCCAAACTATCATCCTCAACCCCATCTAACCAAACCATTTACTAGACTTTTGTTACAGAGCTTCTAGAGTTGGAAGCTTCAGCTCTAATTTAAAAACTTTCCATAATAGGACCGACGTGACTAGAACACAGCTCAGTCACTCCGATCGCCACGAGGAGTAGTGCTAATCTCTGCACATCAGCACAGGGGAGACAAAGGCCATTAGCGTCAATCTTGTAAACTAGGAAAAATAGAAGTTTCGAGGGAAATGGTGCAAAAGGGAAATGATTTGTTCATGATGAGGGACAAAATGGAAGTTTCTTCATGAAGTCAAAGCATGTGGGGTTCTCTATAGAGGTCCTCTAGGACCAAGGAACGGGGAGTATAGGGGACAGTGACAAAATGTTGTGTAACAACACTGCCCCCTAACCTCTGGCAGAGTAGTCTGCTGCAGTTTCAATTAGAGTTCCAAGATCTTCATATGAAAGTCAAAAGTAACTTGACCTACCTCATCCTTAGACTGTCAAAATGCAGCAACCAATTTCCAAATCTTTGTTGAAGCTACTACATCCTCTGGAATGTGTAGTTCTTGTATAAAATTACACACTTGTGTAATGGATGTTTCAAGGCTTTGGCTTCGTGCTGCTAGCTCTTATTTTTCCTTAAGATCCTGAGCCTTTTTAGTGAAGATTTGCTCATTCTTCATTTTGAATTCTCTAATTACCAATAGTGCATGCTACTCTTTGATTTGAAGCTCATCTGAGACCCCCTAATGAAGTGCGTGGAGGGTTTGAAATGGCAACATGTCTAAATGCACACCCACATCTTTGATCTTTCAAATCTAGGTGTTATCTTCCTCTGACTCTGCGTGTAATGTTCCTTCTGGCAAGGGAATGACTTTGAGGTCTAGAGTTCATTCTATTTCCATTACACTCTCACTCTCTTATTGAAGGCTCAAATGAACCCCTCTTACTTGGCCCACGCTCACTTGCAGTGCCTTACCAATGCACCTTCTACATTTAAGGTTTGATTAATTCCATTTTAAAACCCTTCCTTAAAAAATCTGTGTTAGTATTTTTTGATGTATACTAATCTACAACAAGTCTTGGAAGGATCATGTTCAACATGTTGACAAGGTGCTCAAACTATTGGAGGGGAAACAATTATGTGCAAAAAGCTCCAATGTTTTTTTGGAGTACAAGAGGTGGAATATCTGGACCATATTATAGCTCATGAAGGTGTTAAGGTAGACCCTAGAAAATCTAAAGCCAATAAGGAATGGAAAATCCCCACATCCATAAAGCATCTGCGAGGATTTCTCGAGTTGACAAGGTATTATGGCAAGTTTGTTAAGAATTATGGGAGAATAGTATCACCTCTAACAATATTATTGAAGAAAGATTCATTTTCATGGACTCCAAAAGCAATGAAGACCTTTGAACATCTTAAAGAGGCAATGTGCCAAGCACTGGTCTTAGCTAAGCCAGACTTCAAAAAAACTTTTATTGTGGAATGTGATGCCTCAGGAAATGGAATTGCAATTGTTTTAATGCAAGAAGAAATACCCATTTCTTTCAAAAGTCGTCCAATCAAAGGAAAGTATTTACACAAATATATTTATAAGGAAATGTTGGCAATACTACATGCACTTAAGAAATGGCGACCCTACCTAATGGGAAGACACTTCAAGGTAAAAACAGATCATGACAGTCTTAAATACTTTTTAGAACAAAGATTATCTTAGAAGAGAAGCAAAAATGGGTCAGAAAGATGTTGGGTTATGAATTTGAAATCATTTATGAAAAAGGGAAGCAAAATGTTGTGGAATATGCACTCTCAAGAAAGGATGAGGATGTGGAAGCATTGCTTTGTACCATTTCTATTATCCAACTAGATTCGATAAACGAAGCAAGGGATGAATGGAAGAGTGATGAAGAAGTGTGGGCACTCATTCAAAAGTTACAACAAGGTCCCAGTACATCTGATACATTTAGCTGGAAAAATGATTCGTTATGGTACAAATATCACTTATACCTATGTAAGAATTCTCAGCTCAAATAAAATATTCTTATGGAATTGCACACCTCTCTCTTAGGAGGGCACTCAAGATTTTTAAAAACATACCATACTATTAAGAAGGAATTTTGTTGGGATGACCTTAAATCAGATATTAAAAAGTTTGTGGTGGAATGTTTGGTTTGCCAACAAAATAAAGTTGAAGCAATTAAGACCTTAGGTCTATTACAACCTTTATTCATTCCAAGCCAACATTGGGAGGAGGTTTCAATGGATTTTATCACAGGTTTACCCCATTCTGAAGGAAAGAGTGTCATCATGGTGGTAGTTGACAAACTTACCAAGTATGCACACTTGTGTTCATTATCTCATCCATTTAAAGCTAGTAAAGTTTCTACTGCATTTGTGGAAACAATTAAAAAGCTACGTGGAAGCCCAAAGATTATTTTAAGCCACAACAATCCAATTTTCCTTGGAAATTTTTTGGCATAGTTATTTTCTTGTCTTAGTAATCAGTTAGCTCATAGCTCATCTTATCATCCTCAATCTGATGGGAAAACTGAGATAGTGAACAAATTTTTGGAAGGATATCTTCGTTGCTTTGTATCTGATAAACAAACATAATGGGTCAAATGGTTTCCACTGGCTAAATGGTGATATAACACTTCCTTACATACTACAACAAAAATGACCCCATTTATGGAACTCTATGGATATCATCCATCGTTCATCACATCATATTTAAGAGAAAACTCAAAGGTTCAAGTAGTGTAAGATCACATCGAGAATCAACAATAAGTTCTCCAACTCTTAAAGGATAACCTCACTTTGACATAGAATAGAATGAAAGAACAGGAAGATCAACATCGCAATGAAAGATGTTTTGATGTAGGTGACTGGGTATTTCTATGGCTACAACCATATAAACAAATGTCCCTCAAGCAAGCTAAGAAGGATAATAAATTATCATCAAAGTATTATGGTCCATACAAGGTGTTGAAAAATATTGGTACTATGGCATACAAATTAGAGCTTCCTGAAACTTCCCGAGTGCACCCAATTTTCCATGTTTCATTCTTAAACAAGGTTGTAGGTGGCAAGCTCATAATTCAAACAATATTTCCAGAACTTGGCGAGGAAGGAAAAATCATATTGGAACCTGAAGAAGTCATAGAAACAAGAACTCAACAGCTACGAAATTGATCAATTTTGAAGTATCTCATGAAGTGGAAGAACTTACCCGCTAAAGATTCCACATGGGAGGATGAGAATTTTATACGAAAACATCTAGAACTACTCAAGCATTGAGGAAAACAGTTTTTTGAAGGAGAGGGGCATGTTAGGTCCCTATTATACTAGTGATTCCCCCATTACTATTTTCATTTTGGCCCTTATTGTTATTGTTGTGCCCCTATTGTCCCCATATTGTTATTATTGTGCCCCATAGAAGCCCACTATTGTTATTTTTGTGCCCTTATATTATTCTTGTTATGTTGGCATGATTATGTTGTGACCCCTTGAAAGGAGATATTGTCATTTGTATCATCCAAGAATTGTTCATTTGTGTACTATAAAGGAGGTTCCCCCCTTTAAGAGGTTGATTTTCAAGTCGTTGATCTATCTTGTCTTCTATTTTGTGAGTTGTTTGCATAACAATGCAGCTCATGCAAACCTTTCTGCACGCTTCCGAGTGATTAACGGAACTGCTGCTCAAATTGAGTCCACAACTATGTTGTCGTGTCATGGACCTTGTCACCGATCTCTTCCAATTCCCCCTCAGTGAGGACCATTGGATCCGCAAGTGCCTACTTGTCTAATTTTTTCTTCTTCCTAGGTCTAGAAGTCATCTCCTTGGTCTGCTTTTGCAATTTAAACGGGGTGCTATGCTCCTCGCCACCACCTCCTTCCCCCTCCCTAGACCCTTCCTTGTCCGTAGTCTACTGAGAATCAAATGCCTCTACTTCTATTGTGGCCTCCTTTGCAGTGCCCTCTTTTTTGGAAGTTGCCTTAATGGCATCTACTTTAGCAATAGTTTCTTTCTTCTTCTGATCAACCAATTCTTGCACTGCTGCTTGTGCTGCTTCTTTCCATTTCTTCACAGTCGTCATCTACATGGAGGAGTTGTCTCTGCCTTTGCTGGTATCGATGCCAAGATCTGTGGTTTATCACCACTCCCTTGGCCATGTCCCAACAATCTCCTATACATCAGCCTCTGTAACTAGGTATAGAAACTTGTGCCATATCTTCTCAGGACCTCACCTCGCACCAATGTATACGTTATGAAAATCGACCTTAAATTCCATGTAGGCCCATAACTACTCAAACAAGGTTGGAGACAACCTTGGCCTTTGAATGATCACTATGTGGAGGTCCATCTCGACTAGTATCCATAATAATTTTGTTTCTGTGACCCTCTGCGGGTCCTTCATCGCCCACAGAGAAGAAAACTTCACTGACTCTGGTAAATTCTCATCCTACAGAGGAAACTAACTATCCTCCAGAAGTCACCATACAACGAGTAAAATCAACAACAGGATCCAGGCATAGTGAAATGCCTTGCCATCATCCTTCACTTCGTGGCAATTAGCTAAGAACTCCTTGCAGAGGTATTGTGCCCAGTTGTATTGCACCCCCTTTACACATTGTGCAACCAATGAATTTACTAGCGCTGAAACGTCATCCGTGTGACATTGTCACATGACCTTCTCGGCCAAAATGTGAGTGGAAAAATGCACCACTTGGTCTGTAATAGAGTGGATAGAGTATCGTGCAACTTCTTGACCAATCCAAACTCATTTTTCATTTTATTTGCAAGATCCTTCTCCTTGATTTTGGCTCCAAACTCCTTGGCTGGATCTGCCCCTTTATAGGGAAATTTTTTAATTCTATCGATCAACATGTTTGTTATGAGGATAGGTTCACCTAACCCAAAACACCCATCATGAACCAACATGAGCAATTGGCATACACATAAAGTATTGATAACTGACCTGGTAAAGTGTGGCACACACAACATATGTAGTAATCCATCCTACTCGACCCCTTTTACCCATTCCATTGGTTCCAACTTTGTGACCTCAGTCTCTTCATAGTAAATCTTGGTCATGTACTTATTGGTGTCCAAATGCAAAAATTGCTCATGATCGACTGGATCTCACTCCTCCCTTTTTAACACAGGGATATGCGCTAAGAGTGTGCTTTCAAATACCACTCCTTCTGGAAATAGCGACGTAGAGATTGTGAATTTCACGTTATCAGGATCCTTTGGAATCTTCACTTTCCCTTTTCGCAGAGGAATATACTCCGAGAACTTAGTGAGAGGCTCTTGCTTACCATCATACAACTCTTCAACTGCTTCGTGGAGTTCTTCTTTGTCCAAACCTAAGGGTTCATGGAGCTACTTGGACTTATTTATTTTTCCTTTTTGACTAACCTATGTTGAAATCTTCCTCGATGACTGCCTCACCGACACATCTTGGGGTTTTGTTTTCTTTACCTTAGCAGCAAATTACCTTGACCTAGGCAACCTCATCGTCGCACGCATATATGCCATAACTTTCATTGATGCAACTTCTAGGGCTTTCACTTGAGAGACAGCGGCTTTGAAACTTACAGATTTGGTGAACATCTGTTCAAGGATAATCCTCTAGTTCCACTCAAGCAGTCTCACAAATGTCGGACTTGAAACCAAATCGTCCCAAATCTATCGATTCGTGGAGTGAAAAGAAGAGGGCTTGCACGTGATTTTCAGAAGGCAAAGTATTCTACAACAGACCAACATGCCATATTTATAGGTGATTTCTAATTCAAATATGATCATTCCCTCCATTTTTTTATCATAAATGCATCTTTGGCGGCAGATCTCCAAATATTTTCACCATTAATGTCACCTACCCACTCCTCCTAATAGGATTTTCGGTATCTAATCATTAACAATGTCTTCAACGACTAATTTTGGACCCAATTGTGCGGTGCCAACCCCCATGGTACAACTCATCCATTGCAGCTTCTTCTATCGCATCTTCTTCCATTGTACCCCTTGTGTCCATCACGCAACCCCCTTACTGTGTTTTCCTTTTCTTCGAGCCATATATTTTATAGTCCCCCTCTCCCTTGTAGCTTCCTGGAGCACTAAGAATGTCCCGCTACCATGTAGTCATTATGCAGGGGCTGGATCCCCTGTATAAAACTTCAACTGACTTCCATTCACCCTTCCAGGGAATAATTCACCATTCAGCTTTGCGAGATGACTGCACCAACATATGTAATTTCCTTGATAATATACGGGCCCAACCAGTGCATTTGGAACTTTCCAAGAAACTTTTTGAACTTATTATCATAGAGAAAAACTAAATCGTTCACCTTGAAAGTGCACAGCCTAATATGCTTATCATGCCAAGCCTTCTGACATTCCTTTTTCATTTGCTGGTGAAATCCTGCAAGAAATCAGTCTTCTTTCAACTCCATTAACTACGTGAGTCATTCCTCCAAGGTCTCGCGATCTGCCATCTTTGTCAAAGTCGTAATGCACGGTCTTAGAAAAATATATTCCATGGGCATCACCGCCTCGATGCCATAGACCAACCTAAACGGAGTTTGGCCCGTCAACTCCTTGCACGTTGTCCTATATGCCCATAGGACCACTAATATGCATACATCCCAATCATTTCTCTTCATTTTACAAACCTTTGTCAATGCATTCTCCAGAATCTTATTGAACGTTTCTACTATACCATTAGCTTGGGGATGGCAGGGTGTACTCTTTTGATGGTAAACATGGAATTCATCGAGCATTGCACTGATTTTTTCATTTAGGAAATGTGGACCCCTATCACTCATCAATATCTTAGGGCACCCAACCCGCATTAAGATGTATTCAAACAAGAACTTCGCAACTGTAGCAATAGTACAATCCTTCACTAGCTACACTTCTTCCCATGTGGTTAAGTACTCCATCGCAGTAATGACGTATCACACACCTGTCTTCCCTCCTGGTGGTTGTATCGAATCTATAAATTTAATTTACCATTTTTCAAATACTTGTAATGAAACCTAAGGGTTTAAGGGAAATTCATCTCTTCATAAAGGCTTTCCCATCCTTTGACAAGCATCGAATGATTTACAAAATGCCTTAGAATTTTTATGCACTGTCGGCCACCATAACCCTACGCA
>APFE030484709.1:0-14841 GCA_000404065.3 Pinus taeda
TTTTCATACCAATCTTATGCAAAATTTTAAAAAAACTACACACCTTTTTTTCACTTTGTAAGAGCTCGATATTGAATATGTTGTATCTCTATAATTGCGGATCTCAAATATATGAAATCGCGTCCTGTAGTATACCTTTGAGTCCTATTTCTAACCTCGCAAGTCTAATCAATATTGGATTCTCCAAGAAAGAGTTAGGCCAAAACTCCCAAAGTGACCTGATTATATACTAGTTCAGTAGAGCGAACTTGTACGAAGTGCCACGTGTCACTGTTTCAACCTTAGTACCTAAAACTGATATACATAAAACTACAGGCTGTCCTATTTCCGAAACTTCTTATGAAATTTCAATATGATGCTCAGAACAAAATTTATGATTATTTTCCCCAGGTCACCTATTTGGAATGTAATTCAGGAGTCTGTAAAAACCCTAAATTCCTTAGATCATATCTCCGAAAGTATAGTGAGACAAGATTTGAAATTTGGATTCAAAGTTCTAAACGATTTCGGCTCAACTTGGTTTTTGTTTTAGATTTTGAAACATCACAGAAAAAAAGTTATAGCAAAAATTCCACAATGACCTGTTTGGAGTAGCAAAACCCTACAATCGAAAGATTTGACACCAAATGTTAGGAAACTAGCTCACAAAAAGTTAGAAGAGATATATCAACGTCTTAGAATTCATCCTCTTCGAGGGGGAAACCTCCTTTACATTACACAAATGAACAATTCTTGGATGATACAAATGACACTAAACCTCCCTTCTATATATAGGAGTCTAAAGGTTCACATTATAATAAATTTGACATAACAATAATAACATAAGGACACAACAGTAACATTAGTGGGTTTCTATGGGGCACAATAATAACAATATGGGGACAATAGGGGCACAATAATAACAATAAGGGATACAATGACAATAGTGATGGGGAATCACTAGTATTATAGGGACCTAATAGTTTTTGATCTTCATCCTTGTGAGAATTGTGGAAATATTTTCATCTTCTCACCTTGTATTTGATAGGGGGAATAATAGTGAACGTGAATAAGTGATCCTAAACCATAGCTAAAACTAGATCCTTGATCTAGATTCAGAGATGGAGCTAGAAACAAAGTGATGATAATGAATCAATTTGCGGTCTTCAATACTCATCTTAAAAATTCCATTTATGATCACTTCCAATCAATAGAAGACGTCAGCTTCTTGCCAATTTTTCTAAAAGAATTGTTGAGCCCTAGAGTTGAATTATGGAGTTGGTGGTTACCCTTAAGAAATCATTTGGTATATCACTGAAAAATTATATTAGTTTTTTTTTTTTCATATTCAAGCCACCATTTGAGAGCACCTACAATCAATAGAAGATATCAACTTCTATCTATACTAGGAAATGTTTCAATACCTTCTAAACCTTAGAGTCAATTTCCAAATTCAGTGGTTAGCCTTAAACCACCATTTAGTAGAATACTTCAAATTCTACTTGTCATTTGGTTTTTGGAAACCTGAAAACCACTAAATTTAGAAATCGTGTTGAACCATCAACATTTTTCCACTTCTATATTTCAGCTCTCTACATAGATTCACATAGATCCCTTTGATTTAAGGAGGAGAATGTTAGACACCTAATCCGTTAGGGTTATGGTAATGAATATGAAAAATCATCTATATTCCAAGATACTTTGGAAGATGAGTCCAATGATCACAAAAAATGCATTTATATGTGTATCATTTTAATGAAAAATGCATTCATGCTTTCCTTTCCCACTAACGTGTAGTCCAATAATTTGGAGATGATCATAAGAATGTTGCTTCTTGATATTCTGATCCATGAAAATATTATCTTTGTGAGTGTGAATAATGTCAACTGAATATGTGAGGGTTGTTGGATCCTCATATTATTTAAATATTATTGATGATGTCCACATTGATATTTTCAGATTTATTTTTCATGGGCAGTTACAATAGTATGTGTTGAAAATGTAACTAGTTTCAATCTTCATAATTGTTGTACTCATTTCAATATGTATCCAATGTAAAAAAACAAGAAAAGGAAAAGAAAATTTATTATTATTAAAGCATGGGTTTAATGATCATTATTGATGGTCTTGTAGGTAAAAGCATGTTCTTCGTACTTCTAGGGTTTCTTAAGTCTAAAGATTTATTGTCATGAGTCAAAGGAGTCAAGATCATGTTTATAAGACACTTCCTAGCAATTTGTAATTGTAAAAAGGAATTATTTTTTAGTCTATAAAGTCTTAGAATCTCCAAGAATACAATTCGTCCCTAGAATCCTCAAGTCGGCCTAAAGGAGGGGATTCAGACCCTTTTGAAGGTTATATAAAGAGTAGTTTAACTCCATTTGGACACTCACACACACACAAAAGTTTGATATCCAAAGAAAGAGTTTGATATATAGCTAGGGAGCTAAGGAAGAAGAGAGAAGGTCAAGAATAAGGAAGAAGGATGAAATTTCTTGGTTTTTGGAATCTATCTCTGTCACACGTGTGAAACTGTAGGATTTCTAGGTTGCAAAAGGAACCCGAAGTTGCAGGTCTAATTTTCAGTAGGACGAAGTGCAGAAAATTGTAGATGGGAGGAAGGAAACTTTGTCTAGACCTTGCTAAACTTAGGAAGAGTTGTCTTTCTCTTGGTGTTGAAAACAAATGTAGCAAGAAAGGCTCGATTTTACTTTGGTGGCAAGTTATTTGGAGGATACTTTACATAGACAAGATGACCTTTTACAAAGTGTAACATGACTTCCTTTACATGACAATGAGTCTTATATTTTATGACTAGATGAAAAATAAATCCTAAAGACTCTTAATGGGAGTCTTGACTCAAAAACAAAGTACTTTCTCATGAAACCCAAGTAAGTCAATATAATAATTTTCATTTTTCTTATTTACATTTCTACATTATTGTTCTCAGATGACATTATTGAAGTTGAGTCATTGATGATGTTATTTATCATGACGTATGTGTGTTTTTCGTGCTAGTTAAAGCAGGGTTATGTTGATGACGTATATATGTTGTGCCATATGATAGTTTCCTAATGATTAGAGGCATGTTTCTGCTTGCTATTCAATTGAAGGTTATAGTGTTGATTGATTCATATGGATGGCTGATAATGTTTTGCTACTTATTTATTCATGTTGATGGATAGTTGCTGCTATAGTTCATTCATGGAGGCTTATGTTATTGGGGTTGCTAACTATTGATGTTGTAGATTGCTAGTTCAAGACATGTTCTGGCAAATTTTTGGAGAGATTTGTGCACAAACTTTTTGGCATGCAATTATTCAATTTTAAATCTTAATCATGGGCCAAAGCCTTGTATTATCACTGTTTATATTTATTGTGTTGATTGAATGATCCATGAAATGGATTGTATGTATGGTCATGAGTTAAGATTGTGTTGAGAGAAAGAATCATGAGAATTATTTCGGCCTTACGTTAGCTGGTATATCTTATGTTTTACATCCTTGTGTGAGATTTCAAAATTAATATGTAGCCATGTAATATAATGTATCACTTTTGGGTCATTGGTAGAGTCATATGAGTGATGTTCATGTATATGTGAGGAGTCATATTTCACCCTTAAGGAAGCATTGTATAGTCACAATCTATCATTCTTGTAGCCATGTAATAGGATTATGAAGCTTTGTACCTTCATTGTAATATATCTTAGTCATATTCTTTAGTTCTTTTGGAGTAGCCTCCTGCTTGTCACATGGAGGAAATGATGTGTTTTCTCTCACACTATATTGTTGATAATGGTCATCATATGCCTTGCTTCTATTGTTTCCAGTTATGATATGTTTCTACATGGGAGGATGTTATTGTCATTGTCTGCACTATGTTACTACTAATGGATGTAGTGCAATCCTACTTTATGATGGTGATCAGTTGTTTTGTTGTTGCTACTAGTGATCTTGATGGAAAGAATGATGCTCATGTTGATGCTTATGCTATTTTTGCCTAGGTTGAGAGTGATGTTAATGTGGATGGAGTTTCTGGTAATTTGTTTTGCTAGTGCTTATGATGTGTTACTGTTGATGGTTATGCTGTTGTTTGGGAGGATGTTTCTATTGCTTACACTATACTGGTGCATAATTTTTGTTGCTTCCGTTTGAGCTTCCTTGACAATGTTTTTCATGTAGATGGAGCTATTGCTTCAGTTTGTTGCTAGTATAGATCCATTTTCTTGCAACTGCCATGATATGGAGATTTTGTTGTTGATGTAGCTGGAGCTGTTGATTGGGTTTGTTGTTGTTAGACTACATCTTTTGTTACTACTACTTCAAATTAAGGTTGAGATTGTTGCTATTGCTTAAGGAGAAAGTGATTTATTGATGTTGCCTTTTGTCATGCACACATAGAGGAGTGAGAGTGTTATTTCTTGATCAACTATGTAGCCCTTGGTTATTTTAATAGAGTGTTGATGGTTTGAATTTTTCCCTTTTCCATTGATGTCAAAGGGGGAGAAAGTGAAGAGTTTTAGTTCTAATCAATTCTTCAGATGTCATTTTGGATGGTTCAGATGGGGTTTCCATCAATGCGAAAGGGGGAGATTGTTTGCATTGATGTTTTTATGTAGTGTTGATGGTTGGCATTGATTTCAACCTAATAGCATGAGTTGTTCATACCATGTGATGTAGAGGTACTTGGTTTCTCCATAGGTTACAAACCTTAGTTCAGTGGTTGCAGATGGTAGTGCAAGTTTTTGACCTGTGTGTTCATGCCTTGGTAGGATGTGGAGCTGCTACACCTAGTTGATAGTGATGGAGTCTATCAAGTCATGTTTATGGTACTTGGTGTGTGTGTGGATGTTTTTAAAGTCATTTTGTGAGTTTCATGATGTTAAAAATTCATGGGAAAGGCTATCTTAGTGTACCAAGTATCCTCCTGAAGCAGGGCTGTAAAATTCTTAAGTAATATCAATTTTGAAATGTATAAGTTGTTTTTGTTAAGGAAACTAGTGTACATATGCTAGTCTTGTGAAGGAAAAGAGCGTATGTAGCCTAGAGGTGATTTCCCCACATTCCTCACACCTGTCAGCTATCTTTTGGTTTTGCAACAATGTTTTTTTGGGATTTTCAATGTAAAGGTTATAAAAGGTTGAAGAACCTAGAGAAGTTGAAAAAAGTTGAAAATATCAAAAGTTTAGTGGAGTAAGTGGTTTGATTTGGTCTTGATGTCTATCTTAATCAAATATGAAGCATGTGAAAATATTTTGGGTGAACTCCATCATCTAAAGAATTTATTGATTTAACTATTTCCAGAAATTACAAATATGAGAAGAAAGGTTGCTCATTTTTTTTGGTTCTCTTGTGTGGGCAAATAGTTATAGTGATTTGAAGAGCCAGTGGTAAGTAAAGTGAATTTGTTGTAGTAGAGTGTGCATGGAAGTATAGATGTAGCAGAGACAAAAGTATGCATGGTTGAAGACTATTTTTATGTAGAAGAAAAGTGATAGTGTTATAAAGGAGTTTGATAATGCATTTGTGATTGTAGCGACATAATTTTTATATGAGTTTATATGTGTTGCTAATATGATTGTGATAGATTGGATGTAGTAGTGTCTCATGTTTTTATATGGTAGTTATATATTGAATCATTGAGTTTCTGTATCTAGTTTATTTGTAGAAAATATATTGAAGATATGTAAGTTGAGGATGATGTATGAAAGTGAGATATGGCTATGATTTGAGTGTGATTCAGTGATTGATGTTTTGTATTGAGAGTTTGATTATATGGTATGAAGATATTTCTGTTGTAATGTTCATGTTGAGAAGTTCAAGGGTTCCAATTTGAAAATGCATGAAAGGTGAACCAAATAGAGAAGTAGGGTGGGTGCTCCATGAAAACAAGTGTTGAGAACATATTTCTTCACAAGTCCAATTGGAGTTGGACAAGGCTTGATGGTCATGGAGGCTTCCAACAGATAGTGGTTTGTAGAGTCATGAGATTGAGATCACAGTTCCTTTCAAATAGTTGCCATATAGTACTCTCTATGTAATGATTTGCTTGATAGATAATAAAATATATTGAGCAACAAAACAACAACAATGTTTGTTTTTGACCCGCAGGGGGTTTTACACTAGATGTCTTATGTTCCTATGTGATGTGATGATTTGTGTCTTATTATGCATGTCTATTTCATATGTTATGGTTCTCATGTGTTGATTCTAGTTGAAGTTGCATGTTCAAACATATTTCTTATTTGTTAAGTAATCAGTGGATTAATATATTGGAGAAATAATTGTAAATTGTGTAAGTGACCACATTATTAATTAACCCCTCCCCCCAGTAATGATACTAGTTCCAACAATTGGTATCATATCCAAGCTCCTTCTAGTGCAGCTTCATCGTCGGAAGGTAGATCATGGGTAACCAAGAAAGATTTGCAGCAGATGGAGTTCCTTTTCTACATGAACTAGATTATATGCTTTGGAAGGTGGAATTTGAAGCATACCTTTTAACCCTTGATGTGAATATTTTTCTCTCAATAGAATATTATTCACAGAATGAATTTAATGAGGAAGACAAGAAGATCATTTTGAAGGGATTTTCAAATCATGATGTAGCTAAAGTAAGACACTAAAAGACTGCATAGAAAAGCATGGACAAGTTGCATAGTTTGCATGGAAGAGAAAGGGTTCAAGATCCAAAAAATGTTGAAAAACCTCATTGCATTCTTGAAGATAAAGAGAATGATAAAAATGACTCCACATTCATAGTAGTAGCAGATCTAATTTTATCTCAAGAAGATAGTGAGAGTAGCCATGAGAGCAATGAAATGAAAATCGTTTATTTAAAAATACAGCGTGGGGAATTCATCAAGGCAAATGAGAATTTGTCAAATCAGCTGCAGGACCAAGAACCCTCTTGTGCAAGTCTAGAAAAGGAACTAGCCTCTTTGAGATGTGAGCTTGAAAAGGAAAATAATCAGCTATCCCAATATCGAAAGTTGGAGAAAAGCACCAAAATTTTGGATGAAATCCTCATTAGTCAATGATCTCCACTTATTAAAACTGGATTGGGCCTTGAAGAGGAATCATGCCTTGGGAAGGAAAAGGAGAAACTGGAGGAAAAACAAGTAGCAGGTAATCACAAGTTGACAACCCTTGAAATCAATCAAGGACCTAGGAAGAAACATCATCAAAAGAATCCAAAGAAGAAAATATATTATCAAGAGAAGCAAAGAAAAGAATATCATAATCACAACATGCAACAATTCATGAATATAAGGAAGCAACAAAGTGTTCATGGTCCAATAAATAAAGCTCAAGGTATCAAAATTTATTTCATTGGTATTGTTTTTCTTGCAATCATTATGGTCATGATGCTAGAGAATGTAATTTTTTTGCAAGAAAACAAAGTTTGTTGGATAATCATTGTTTCAAGTGTGGAAAAGACGAGCACAAAGCTATAGCTTTCATATATGACAAGATCAAGCCAACAAAAAGAGAAAGCCCACCATTGTAGACAAAGAAGGTGTGGAGGAGAAAAGAGGAGTGGCAGATAACTAGCTCTTCAAAGGGCATCAAGGAAGAATGTTTTGTTTTGGAAAGAGATAATCTACTTAGGGGGAGTAGATATTTGTCTTGTGCCCAAAAGGAAATGGCTTCAAAGAGAATCCAAACTTGATAGGTGCACATGATTAAAAAGAGGAAGTTTTCAGCTTCATGCATCTATTCATTTCAGGTCCACAAGATAAATTTGAGGCATAGAAGGAGAGCGCATGAATCCAGGGGGAGTTCAACAAGGTTGATGTATTACATGTCTTTTTATCTTTTTGTTGATAGTTCCAACCATGTTGTGTGAAGATAATTTTTCTATCTATGCACATTAACATAAGTTTTATGCAGTAAGAAATGGTTGTTGATGGAAAGATGGCATGTGCTTAGGGGGAGTTTGATATGGATTTATATTTTTGCATGTATATAACTTATGTCATGCAAGATACTATGTCTTCCCTGGGAAGTTTTGGTGATAGTTTGATAGAGTTATGTTATTATTATTGAAACCCTCACTCTTGTACTCCATTAGATAGTCATTTTTAACATGAGTAAGGGTCATTGATACATGCAAGTGTCTTAGGAAGTTGTTGGTCAGTTTTGTGAGTTGTTTGAAGAAAATTTCTATGTCATTTAGTACATTACCAAGTCCTTCTGTTTCTGGTTGTTGTATGGTTAAGAGTCCATTGCATGTGTGTCCACAAGTTATGTATCTCACATTGTATTATCATGAAGTCATGTATCCTATTTGCATATCATATTGTCATGAGGTTAAAATATTTTACTTCTTCCATGTCATGAAAAGTTGAGACAACATCCAAGTGTTCAAGTGTCTAGTGTTGAATCTTACTCATGAGGATCTCACCTTGAAAACTTCCACATGTACTTATTGATGATGATGAGGATTGTGCCTATTGGTGCACATATGATATCAAGAGGGTGTGGATGAAGTTTGTATTGCAGATTCCTTACTTTGTTGGTGGCCATCTTATGCCTAGAGATTGTGCTATAGAAACATGGTTGCATGGTCACTGCTGTTGATTATATTTGAAGACTACTTGCATATGTTGCTGCTACATTATTGATTTCAGATCACATTATTGAACCTCAGTCATTGATGATGTTATTTCTCATGATGTATGTTTGTTGTTGGTGTTGGATAAAGAAAGGTTACATTGATGGAATATATATAAGTTGTGTCATATGATAGTTGTCTAATGATTAGAGGCATGTTGTTGCTTTCTATTCAACTAAATTTTATAGTGTTGATTGATTCATATGGATGGAAAATAATGTTTTGATACCTATTGCTTCATACTAATGGATAATTGCTACTATAGTTCATTCACAGAAGCTTGTGTTTTTTGGGCTACTAACTTTTGAGGTTGCAGATTTTTTGGAGATAGTTGTTCACACTATTTTTGGCATGCATTTATTCACTTTTAGATCTTGATCATGGGTCGAAGCCTTGTATTATTACTCCTTATCTTCATTGTGTTGATTGAGTGATCCATGAAATGGATTGTATGTATGGTCATGAGTCAATATTGTCTCAAGAGAAAGAATCATAAGATTTATTCCAGCCTTATTTCAGCTGGTATATGCTATGTTTTGCAGCTTTGTGTGGGCTTTAAGAATTAATATGTAGCAATGAAATATCATGTATCACTTTTGGGTAATTGGTAGAGTCATATGCGTGATGTTTATGAATATGTGAGGAGTCATATTTTAGCCTTAAGGAAGCATTGTACATTCATAGTTTATCATTATTGTATCCATGTAACATGATTATGAAGCTTTGCACCTTCATTGCAATATTTCTGAGTCATAATCCTTGGTTCTTTTTGAGTAGCCTCCTACTTGTCACGTGGAGGAAATGATGTGTTTTTTCTCACACTATATTGTTGATGATGGTCATCATATGCCTTGCTGATATTGTTGCTGATTATGATGTGCTACTACATGGGAGGATGTTGGTTCCATTGTCTGCACTATGTTATTATTGATGGATGTCCTATAGTCCTGCTTTATGATGGTGATTAGTTGTTTTGTTGTTGTTCCTGGTGATGTTGATGGAGAGAGTATTGCTCATGTTGATGTTTATGATATTGTTGCCTTGGTTGAGAGTGATGTTGATGTGGATGGAGTTGCTAGTTATTTTTGTTGTTGTTTCTTATGATGTGTTGTTGCTAATGGTTATGCTATTGTTTAGGAGGATGTTGTTGCTACTTACACTATACTGATGGATATGTTTTGTTGTTGCCGTTTGAGCTAGCTTGACAATGTTTTTCATATAGATGGAGTTATTGTTGAGTTTGTTGCTAGTATAGATCTGTTTTGCTGCTACTACCATGATATCAAGATTTTGTTGTTGATGTAGTTAGAGCTATTGATTGGGTTTGTTTCTTGACTACATATTTTGTTATTACTACTTTAGATGAATGTTGATATTGTTGTTGTTGCTTTAGGATAAAGTGAGTTATTGTTGCTGCCTTTTTTCATGCACTCATAGAGGAGTGAGAGTGTTGTTGTTTGATCAACTATGTAGCCCTTTGTTGTTTTAGTAGAGTGTTGATGGCTTGACTTTTTCCCTTTGCCACTGATGTTAAAGGGGGAGCAAGTGAGGAGTTTTAGATTGATCAGTTCTTCAGAGGTTGTTTGGATGGTTCAACTAGGGTTGCCATCAATGGCAAAGGGGGGTATTGTTGACATTGACGATTTGATGTAGTGTTGATGGTGGCATTGATGTCAATCTGATAGCATGAGTTTTTGGTACCATGTGATGTAGAGGTACTTGGTTTGCACATTAGTTGCAAACCTTAGTTTAGTTGTTTCAGATGGTGGCGTAGGTATTTGGCCTGTATGTTGATGCATTGGCATGATGAGGAGCTGCTACACCTAGTTGATAGTGATGGAGACTATCAAGTAATGTTTATGGTACTTGGTGTGTGTGTGGATGTTTTTGAACATTTTTGGTGAGTGTCATGATGTTAGACAGTCATGGGAAATGATGTCTCAATGTACCAAGTATCCTTTTGAAGCATGGCTGCAAAATTCTTAAGAAATATTAGTTTTGAAAGGCATACATTGCTTTTGTGAAGGAAAGTACCATACATACACTAGCGTTGTCAAGGAAAAGAGCATATGCATCATGGAGGCAATTTCCCCACATTCCTCGTGCTTGTTAGATATCTTTTGGATTTTTAAGCAATGTTTTTTTAGGATTTTCAATGTAAAGGTTGGAAAAGGTCGAGGAACCTCTAGAAGTTGATAAAAGTTGAAAATATCAAAAGGCTAGTGGAGTAAGTGTTTTTATTTGTTCAAGATGTCTATCTTAATAAAATCTGAAGTATGTGAAAAGGTTTTGGGTGAGATCCATCATCTGAAGAATTTATTGATTTAACTATTTCCAGAAATTACAAATATGAGAAGAAACGCTGCTCATTTGTTTTTGGTTCTCTTGTGTGAGAAAATTGTCATAGTGTTTTGGAGAGCTAGTGGTGAGGAATATGAATTTGTTGTAGCAGAGTGTGCATGGTGGTAAAGATGTAGTAGAGACAGAAGTATGCATGGCTGAAGACTATTTTTATGCAAAAGAAAAGTGATAGGGTTACAAAGGAGTTTGGTAATGCATTTGTGATTGCAAGGGAAATTTGTGTATTTGAGTTTATATGTGTTGTTGATATGATTGTGTATATTGGCTACAATAGTGTCGCATGTTTTTATATGGTAGTTATATATTGCATCATTGAGTTTTTGTATCTAGTTTGTTTGTAGAAAATGTATTAAGGGTATGTGAGTTGAGGATGATGTATGAAAGTGAGAGATAGATATGATTTGAGTGTGATCCAATTACTGATGTTTTGTATTGAGAGTGTTAATTATGTGGTATGAATTTATTTATGTTGTAATTTTCATGTTGAGCATCTCAAGGGTTTCAGTTTGAAAATGCATGAAAGGTTAACCGCATAGAGGAGTGGGTGCTTCGAGAAAACAAGTATTGAGAAGATATTTCTTCACTAGTCCAATTGGAGTTGGGAAAGGTTTGATGGTCGTGGAAGATTCCAATGGATGGTGATTCATAGAGTCATGAGATGGAGCTCAAAGTTGCTCAAAGTTCCTTTTAGATAGTTGCTATATTTTACTCTCTATGTAATGATTTTCTTGACAGATCATAAAATATATTGAGCAACACAACAACAACAAGGGTAATTTTTGACTTGGAGGGGGGTTTTCCACTAGATATGTAAATATGTAGGAAGTGGTTCAAGGCATTTCTTTGTTGACCACCTTAGAATGATGATCATTAATTCTATCTTGTAATTTCACTTGAAAAAATACTAAAAATAAAAGTGGACGTCTAATGTTTTGAAGCCAACAAGTCTTAGTAGTATAAATAAAATGTCCTCAAAGTTCTAGAGAATTAATAAATTATATTAATATTTAGTCTTCTCCACACACCTCATGATTGAAATGGGTGGAAACTAGGATTGACAAGATTAGTTTCTACGATTGATGAGATTAGTTATCATTTCTCAAAGCATAAATAGGACAAGATAGGAGAGATATCACACAAGGGAATAAAGAAAGAGAGCTAAAAGAACCAAGAGTGCATCCAAAATATAATAAGAGGAGATATGCTCAGAAGACTAGAAAGTATAATAGGTGGTATAGTTTGTACTACCAATGTAATTTTCTTTTCTTCACAAACAATACATATATGTTTATAATTGGTCATACAACTTCATATATTGAGATAAATTTTATTAATCTATATTGGGTCATTATATAAATTTTCATCCATATTGATACTTCTAGAGTGGAAAAATTGGAGAAATCAGGTTATGGGAGTAGTTCTAGTAGCGGGGCCTAGTTTACAAAATTGTGGCCTAAAAATTTCCAAGGATAATTTGATGTATTAAATGACATTTTTTATGCTTAAAAAATTTATTATCAAGAGATTCATCTCATGATTCTATTCTACACATATAGACTTTTCCAATGGTCCAATAAATATGTCATTCAAAGTTCAAATGCAAAAGTTGTGCCTCTTAGAAATTGACGTCTCATGATTGACGACCATAATTTGAGAAAATGCCATGTCAACCCATGTTTCTCATGCAAAGTGGGCTAAGCATGTGGAAAATATGAAGAATATTATAAAAGGTTGAATTTTTAACTCATATTAAGGGTTGAATGGGTCAAATCTAACCCCTGGTTGGCTATCATGTTATGTTATAACCATGCCACTAGGAGAAAAAGGGTTTCCATTCTATTTAAGTGCATTTTCCCCATAGTAGAGAAAAACAATTGAGAGTGGATAGATAAAGTAGAAAATCTGTTTTTTTTTTTTTACTGTAGTAGTCCATGGGACATAGGTCTCAAGTAAATCCAAATAGAGTGCTGTCATGTTTGTATTCACATCATTTCCATTCAGACAAAATAGAGCAGTGAAACCTCACTTTCTAGATGTGTTTTCTCCTTAAAGGTTTCCCCATATCATATCTTGGTGTTCATTGTGATTGTTATGTGATTGTGTTTTCATATTCTCTTTTTTATTTTTATTTTATCTATTTCATGCATAAGTAGAAAAACAATAATCAATAAATCCATAAATCTAAGGAAAATTAACCCTCATGGTGTAAATTTTAGATTTAGGTCTATTTTTACCATATCTAGTTTTAAAAAATGTCTAGTCGAATATCTATGGTATTTTATGTTCCATTTATGGTTGGATCATCCTTTAGTGATTGAGTGGGAGAAAAAGAAAGTTTCCATCTAGGAAAGGAAAAACTAGAGTAGGTTGTATTAATATATCCATACCCTTTTTCCAAAGGTGAAACACTATTATTTGAAGTGATGTTATAGACTGTACAATTGCTAATTCAAAGTAGGATGTAGAGGTCACTTTATACTCTTTGATCAAAGAACTGAAAATTTGATTTGAAAGAAAAATCCTATATGTATTTTATTTCTTCCACTATTCATTTTTAACCTATTTGTGTGAATGAGGTAATTTTTAGCTTTATACTATTAAGAAAATTTTAGTTGAGTTATTTATCTTGAGAACATCAGGAAAATAGTCACCTAGGCTTGCAAAGTTTAAAAAAGTGTGTGGACAATGATTCACCAAGATTATAATGTTGTTGTGTGCATTAGGCTTGCACATATGTATGCAAAATGAGGGAATGTCAATATTGTCTACAAGTTGTTTTAAAGAGTGTCCAAATGAGATTCTATGTAATCGAATGTGATCATTGTTGTTTATTCATAGAATGGTGACTTCCATGAAACATTGGCTTAAACATGTAAATTAAATACATCTGGAATACATTGGGTTAATGATTCCATTGCGTTATCCTTAGTCTAATTAAGAATAAATTTTGATTGTGTGATCATATCTCATAGATAGTGTTAACACCCAGGTTGTTCCCTATGACTCCCAAGGGAATACGACAGGGGTAACCACTAACCAATCTTTGGATTACAGCTTCTAGCCTAGCTGTAATCAGAGAGGGCTCTCTCTTTAAGGTTTGTCTATGTTCTATGGAGATTTTAGGCTAGTTATGAAGTGAAGGTTTCTTTGGTTTATGTTTGGTTGGAAGGATGTCTTCTGAAACTTTGAAGTGTAGTTTCTGCAGGTAAAATCAGTGCATTGGGCTATGGAGTCTGTGGCTGTTGGTTTCTTGAAATCCTGAGTTTGGTGCAGCTGGAGTTACAGGGCCATTTAGATATTTCATGAAACAAACTTTAAATTGTGATAATGGAGTGTGAACAACCAGTGAAAAGCAGTTAAGAATTTTTCACTAAGTTGCGATGTGAGAAAGGGATGTATCCCTCAGGAGCAAACTTGAATTCCTGAAACAATAGATCACTGTGATGATATAGTGTGAAAGGTAGCAATTAAGAATTACACTTTCATTACTATAACTGAAGAAAAGACATTTAAAATAGCTTAGATTGAGTTCAGGGTAATCTGTGATTAAATCCTGGAACTATTCTTTTTCCTTGCTATTAACTGTCTAAACATGGGAAACATGAAAGAGATATGAAAGATAACAAACACATAACAAAGAGTTACAAGAAAAACTTATTGAGTCATGAGATACACAGGAATCCTGCAACTTTCAGCTAAACACCAGCAAAACATCAAGCAACACAGAGCTTTGGAAACTCCATCATCCTTTGTATTACTTCAATGAGAATTATAGCAAAAGAGGAGCAGAATAGATATGAACAATCTTTTACATCCAATGTCCAACCCCTGCTAACAAATGCAAGGGGGAATATATAGTAGTCTCATACAAAATATCTCAGGCAT
>APFE030484723.1:0-21946 GCA_000404065.3 Pinus taeda
ATTTCAGAGTGTGGTCTTCCTCTGATCTAGGATGCGCAGTGGTTCTCGTTAGAACTCTCCCTCGAGTTCCACCTATATGAAAGACCAATAAAAAATATGATTAGCATCATGTACATACTTCTTAAGAAAACAAATGTAAAAAACATTATGTGTATTCATTGTGGGTTGAAAGGCAAATATATAGGACACTAGCCCCACTCTTTCCAAGATCTAAAAGGGTACACAAAATATGGGTTCCAACTTGGCACAAGATAGCACTTTTAATGAGATTTTTCTTGGTCTGATGTGGATATAACATGCTCTCCCACTTGGAGTTCCTTGTTCATCCTCTACTATTATGCATAACTCTTTTCCTATGTCAAGATGCCTTAAATTTTTGCTTAATATTGAACACTTCCTACTCCATCTCCTTCAACATATCATGCCTAAAACCTATTCTATTTACTGGGCCATCCAAACTAATAAAATTGTTGCATTTTTTACCATACAGTGCTTCAAAATTACTAATCGCCAGTGACTCCTAATATCCATTGTTGTATGTAAACTCTACTAATGGTATGCAATATTCCCACTTCTTTCATTTATGCATGATATACATTCTCAACATGTCCTCCATTTTTTTTCTCTTTCCATATATACATCTTTCTAAAGATTATAAGTAGTACTAAAATGTAGTTGGGTTCCAAAACTAACAAACAACAAATTCCAAAAGTTAGAAGTGAACTTAGCATCTTAATTTTACATAATATTCTTAGGCACACCATACAATATATATTTTTCCTTCATTAATATTTGGGCTAAATCAATATATTTGTGAGTGGACTTGACAATGATGAAGTGAGATGCCTTACTCAAATTTTCCACCACCACCATAACGACATCATGTTGTTTGGTTATCTTTGGTAATCCCATCATGAATTCCATATGTACAACTTCCCACTTCTCCTCAAGGATTAGGATTGGTTGTACCAATCTTGCTATATGCCTACATTCTACCTTTACTTATTGGCATTCCAAATACTTGGCAATATACTCAACAACATCCTTCTTCAATCCTAGCCAATAATATATTTTGGAGGTTATCATCTTTTGGTAACCAAAATGACGTGAGTAAGGTATTTTATGGAATTCCTCCATGACGAGCTCCCTTAAATCACCTACATCAGAAACTATTTTATTTTCTTGAACAAAAACTTGCCATCATTACTGAGTTGGTAGATCTTGCTCACAAATTCCTACAACTCCTTCTGCAAACATCTCTTCACATGCAAGTAGTGTTTATCACGAGACAATGCCTTGGTGATCCTCTCCTTGATGTCAACTACGCAAGTACTCATGGCTTCCAAATGAACCTCTTTTAGAATACTACTGAGTGCATCTGTCACTTTATTTTCTTTTCCCTTGATGTACTTTATATCAAAATAAAATTTACTAATCAAAGCCAACCATCTAGTTTTTTTAGAATTCAACTTAGGCTGATCAAACATACATCTCAATCCCCCATGGTCTATCATCAATACAAAATTTCTCCCCAATAGATAATGCCTCCACATTTTCAGAGTGTCATGAATTATTGTTGCAAGCTCCAAATCATGGGTAACATAGCTCTTTTCATGTTCATTTGATTTCCTTGATTCATAGTAGGCCACATGTCCTTCTTTCATCAGGGATCCACCAAGCCCTTCCTTGAAAGCATTCATGCAAACCATAAAGTCCTTTTTCATATTTGGTATTCTTATAATAGGTGCACATGTGAGTAACTTCTTTAGCTACTCAAAACTAGCTACACATTATGTATACCCTCCTCCCACATCTACCTAAGTAACCGACCAACCAGGGTAAACATGTGATGAGAGGCTTCTATGATCTAATTTAACCTCCTAGGTCACCTTAAGGAAGTGGAACTGACAAACACACAACCAAATTGACCATCCAGACACCCTACAAGACCTTTCTAGGTGACCAACCCCTGAGGAGATTCAACAGTTCAAGGGCCTAGAGCCCCATTTGCTCCCTTTCCAAGCCCTCCAAGCAACTGATGCTCCCATTCGCTCCCATGAGCCTGCCTGAGTGTGACTGTACACTTTTCCTACCATTGTTATGCCAATGACTGCAAGATTTAAGGCTAAATTCTAGGGCTAGGACCTAGTCACTACCAAGAACTTCATGGAATTTACAGAAATGAAAAGAAACATAGAGGCAATGACGCCAATGCAAATTCTTAAACAAAGACTTGGCTAGACCCCTACTAGCCATGATAGGAATTTCATTAAACATGTCACAAATATGCATTCTATAGGTCATAATAACAAATCTGAGCATAGGGGTCTTATACTTATCTAGAATCCCTAAGAAGCATTGATGCCTTATCACATTAACTACATTACCATCTATTAGGTCATAGATTCATTGCTTAATAATTTACAAATCAAAAAATGATGAGAACCATACATTTTCACTATCATAAAACATATTCATAACTAACATATAAAAAACAAAAGTAATGAGGACACAACAACCATAAATGCCACATATAATTTAGTACTTTTACATAGAAAATAACAACGAAAGGAACTCTTATTAATGAATGCAAAATCCAACCTGGTATAGGCTACCACATTCCACCAGACCATAAATTGGCTGAGGAAAATGCCTCTTCAACCAATCACCCCTATGCCATATTCCAAGCATGAATGTGGGACTCAAACCAAAAGAACCAACGAGGGCTTTCCAAGGCTAAACCACCTCACCCTCATTAATAGAATCAATCTTTACCATAACCCTCACCAGATCACTAGGACACAAACAAGCGTGGATGCCACCGGATTTATCCACCTACACCATGAGGAATTTTCCTATCTCCTAGGCTCTAGGATTTACCATAATCTTTAGTCTAATCTAGGGATCACTAGGCTATAATCGAGACACCACCCTCTAGGCGTTATCGTATATCTCACCATTCAGCACCAAGGATTCCTAGGCCTGATCAAGGGCAACCACCTCTAAGATTTACCGTATATCCCGCCATTAACCGATCGAAGATTCCTAGGACCACTGAGGCACACAATACCTAGTTTTACTGCAACCCATGGTTCGGTTCAAGGGTCACTAGGTCAGTGGATTTACCACAATCCACAATTCAATTCAAGGATCACTAGGCCATGTGTTATTCCTTTCAAAGATCTACCTCACTCAGTTTTGAATCCATTCGGAAATACATCTCAACCAAAACATGAGAAACCCATCACATCATGGCTATCTAGAAATAGCAAGGCAAGGTTGAAGAACATTGTCACACCTGGAAAAATCCATGCCCATGATAGTAATAAAAGCAAGAACACACATGAATAACCATGCATGTTAAATCTAGCAAGGAAATCACACATGCAAATCGATACCTGTAAGTAAACCCAATGTAGCTACTTGATCCTTCTTTTTCTTGCTTGATCTTTTTCTTCCTCTCTGCCTTCTTTTCCTTTCTTAATCCAGTGTTGAAGTGCTCCAAGAAAACTCAAGTGTACAAGAGTGTGTGAAAGAGAGATGGAGAGAAAACTCCAAAAATGAACTGACCAAAAGCCATGAAATGATCCTCATAAGCCTTTTTATTGGTGTGGCCTCTATTTTCTTCATTTTCCATTGTTTTCCTTCATTTTCCTCCTCACATGCAACCGGTGGCCTTTCACCTTCCTTTTCTCCTAATTTCCATTATTTTCATAAATAAATTGCCAAAAATGTCATTTTGCTTTTCAAAATCCTTTACCATTGTCTTTGCCAATTTCCTTAGCCATAATAACCAAAATGAACACCCACAATAGGATGTTTTACCCAACATTCAACTTGGAATAATAGTCCTACAACCGGGGTTATTATTTTTCCTTTATTAAATTCTATTACATGGAATTTTCACCAAGGTTGTTACAAAACCCTCTCCCTTGGGGGAACACCATCCTCAGTGTTCAATGACACCTACAACCAACAAGAATGCTAAAATTAAAACATACTGCACATGGAGCTTTATAACTTAGCTCATTGCAATATTTATAATGATCAACCTGTTGAGAAGAAAATCAACATGACAACATAATAACATAACAATCATATTAAGTTGACCCCCATACCTCTTATTGGAGCTTTATATAACATATCACGGTGGTATTTACATCCATATACATATGTACAAATACAAAAACGTTACACCAACACATATATGAAAAGTATTCGCTCAACCAGTGAATAGATAAGGATATATAGCCCGCATATGATATTCCATCTCCCATGTAGATTCATTGGGCCCAAAGTTCTTCCACATTGCATTTTAACCTGCTCAATTGCTTCGTTCCAGAGCATGAGCACATTTCTCTGCAATATACATTGAGGTTCTAGCTAGAATTATCCATCTGGCTCCACTTGCAATACAAACCATTCAATCACATGAACAACATCTTTAACACACTTCTTAAGAAATGACACATGGAAAACAACATGGACTTTAATTGTAGGAGGTAGTGTAAGTCGATAGGCTACTTGCCCAATCCTTTTAAGAATATCAAAAGGTCCAAAAAACTGAGGTGGTAGCTTGGCACATGATCCAATCCGTAATGATATCTTCTTTGGCTTGATGTGCAAGTACACATGTTCCCCAACCTGAAACTCCTTAAACAACCTGTTCCGATCTACATAACTTTTCTACCTGTCCTATTCTGCCTTTATATTCTTCTTGATTACCTTCATTTCCTGTTCCATTTTTGCTAACATGTCCATTGCAATCAACACCCTATTCATCAGGTCACTCCAACTGATGGGATTATTATAACTCCTCTCATATAATGCCTCAAACGAACTCATCCTCAATGATTCCTGGTAACCATTATTGTAATGATCCATGGTAACCATTATCGTATTGTCATGTTGGTCCTTCGCACCCGTACTGCTCACTAGATGTGCCTTAGTCCATCAAGGCCACAACCCATCGAGACACGAGGAGGGTTGCCACCTAGCACTGCTACAAGTCACTTCTATGGCATGTACATGGCTCATCAATCTGCTCTCTAGGTTGGCCAATTCTCAAGCTCCAATCTACCAAGCTAGCAGTCACCTTTATCCAATCTTCACCCAACCTTAAGCTCCTTTTATTCACTTCAATATAGCTTGTCTAGGGCTACTTTGGGTAGCCAACACACTTCCCTCCACCAAATCAATGGCACATAATCCTTCACTGCAGAATCTGCTCCTAATTGAAGTCTTTTGGATACCCAAGTCAACTCCAATACATGAGTTCCACAAGATGTAATGAAATGTGATCCAAACTAATCCACAAATATCAAATCCAACACCTCAACAACACATCTCAACTCACTATTTGAGGTCCTCTTTGACTACTACAAATCTAGGCCTTGTTAGGGAAAAATGCACAGTCCTAACGACCCTCACAAAACTACAGTAACAATCCTCCTTTTGTTACTTAATAAATATCCTGTTAATGTAAACAAGAGGCCACATCCGTCATTACATCAACTCAAGAAAACATAAGAAACAATGATGTTATCGAAACAAGCCTAGTTAGAAAACCATCGAAATGACCAAAATCAACACAAAATAAAATATTTCTAGATAAACATAAGGAAGCATTATAGATGTTAGATTATATATTCAAAACAATGGCCAAACAACAATATTTTAAGAAAACACAAGATGTACCTATTTATGATATGAAATATGTAATCAAACTTGGTTTAAAAGTAATGTCATAGAAAAACAGTTGGCTAATGCGTCCAAAAGTAAGTGTATGTGAAAAAAATGCAAAAAAGCAGTAGATAATGACAAAATTATCAAAATTTGTAGTTCTATAGTGGACTACGTGTAATAGAAAATTTTCAATGGTGAAAGAACTTTATGAATTGGATTAAAGGCTAATATCACTAATATTTCCATTTTTGCAAATACGTGAACTTGGGAACCTTTTTAGAAAATCACAATTGGCATTGACTGGTGGACTAATCAATATACCTATCAACACATCTCAAATTCAAATTACACTTCCTCGTGACATAAATGAATCTAGTACAGTGATTGTGGCAATTAAAATACATTTAGTGTTTAAAAGCATATTTGTTATTGGGTGAATACATGTTCATAAGGTCATGAAGGCATTGAAATGTTTGTGTAAAACTCCACTTTATAAGCTAGAGAACATCAAAATAAATGAAGAATGGAAACAAGTCTTTGATCAGAATGAGGATGCATATGCATGTGAGACAGATATAGAGAACAATCATGATAATGATCACTATGATGAAGAGCTAGTTACAAATAAACGATTACATGGATTTAGTGATTCATACAATATTGATGATCTTCATAATAACAAAATAAAAATTACTCTTAGTGAAGGTGAAAGGCCTTTGGGCAAATTCAGAGATAGATATTTGAAAGCAATGAACTTTTCGACATTGTTTTACGGGAAAAAGCAAATAGGTAGTGTTACAAAAAACTTTACATATCACGATATTTCTCGATGGGAAGTTTTGCATCAAGATCATGATTTTGTGTATCATATAACAAATTTATTTTTAAAAATATTGCAAATTATCCTCAATCAAGAATTCAGCTGTATTTCAATTTGTATATGAAAATGATACTTAAAAGGAAAAAAGCTAACAACTAAAGACATCAAAAAAAAAAAAAATTGAAATGCATTTTGGTGTTGAACATTAGGTATATGGATCTTAGATGAATACAAATATCGCCAAACACTTTTTGAATTTGCAAAAGAACTTGTATGCAATGATTTGAAAGTTGGGTCTACCAACTTTCATTGTCTCCTTTAGGTGATAAGCATATCTAGGAGTCTTTATTAAAGGTATTGCAACAAATACATCGAGATAAAAACCCATTAAATGAAAATGAAGTAGAGGAAGATGATATTGATACCTTGATTAGAAATGACTCCATGAATTGCGTGTGATATTATAGAATGCCAGTTAATTTTACATGATTCTAAGTACTTGGGTTATGTCTTTGACTATTTCTTTATAACAAAATTCAAAAATCGAGGAAAATAGCATGAACATGGATTGATAAAAATGCTCCTACCTATAGAACAAGTATAAACATTGAAATTGAAAGTTTTTTTAAAAGTACTTGTGCTGTGATTCAATTAAACTACCTACAAATTTGAAAACTATGCAACATCATTGTCATACAAAATCTTCTATGAAAGGAAAACAAATGCACTACAGGATAAATTTTCTAATTCCACCAATGTGAAAGATGCAAATACTTGAACCTATGGAATTTTACAATGCAAAAAAAAAGTGAATGCAAGAACGACATTTGACACACTAGAAAATATGGAACATGATGAGACATATACATTTGATAGTTTTCTTGAAAAATTAGGTATAAGAAGATCTGATTACATCCATGCAATTCAATGTACTATGAAATGAAGAACAATTCTATTGAAAAGAGAGCTAATAGACATATGGACTAATAGATTTGCTCGACATCTTCCATTAATATGGGATGTAAATAATGATGCTCAATTTCTACTTGACTCATATGCTACAACTACTTATTGTAGCTCATATATAGAAAAACTAGATAAAAAATTACATTGATTTATAAATGTATATGAAATGAATGTCAAAAACTGAGGGTGACATCATAGAAACAATTGCAATACTTGGAAAAGATTTACTGAACTTACAACAAATGTCTACACAACAAGCCATACAGATAATGCTGTTATTGCCACTAAATAGTAGGTTCAAGAAAATGTATATTTATTAATACTTCATCAATAGATGATCAAACACTTTTACTAAAAAACCAAAAGAATTGGAGCATGAATCAAATGATTAAAAAAGCATAGCATATTTATCAATTATCGACCGCTACGTACAACAACAAGAAAACATTGAACATGTATGCTTAGTGGAATGTGCATCATTCTATACACTACAAGGCAGGAAAATATGAGGCGCTAAGAGATCATATTTCATAAGATATGTAAAGTATAATAAACATATTGATCCTGATAACTATTACAAAAAAACGATTAATGTTATATGTCCCATATCGTATTGATGAGAACAATTTTAAAGAACAATATTCAACTTGGGAAAATGCATATATATTATTTAAAGAAATCATAAAATACAATGAATGAAAGTTCATGAACGAAATAATGGCAACGTGGATTGATATAGGTAGCATAACAATTGAGCTTGAAAATAGAGAGAGTGAATTGTTTTGAAAGAGACATACCTACATATGAATAAATAGATAACAAAAAACATTATCAAGAATACGATATCAAATTAGACTTTCAATATTTGCAAAATGATAGAAATGCAACATCAATAGTTGAGAGACCTTATCAAGTTGTAAAATAATCACATATACCAAAAGAAACAAAATTATTTAGCCAATCAAAAATGCAATATAAATACAATTACCCATCATCTTGGCTTATTCACAGTAAGCCTGTTGATGTGAGAGCATATAAAACATCAAATCATAGTTAGTATGCATATTTAAAGATAAAATACTCAATCAACAATTATATCAATTCAAACATTATATCAACTATAATTTAAAACCAATACACACATCCGTAGTAGAACAAGCAAGCTAAGGGATTAATCATTCATCCAAGATGTATTCATTAGAACCTCTTAGGTCCATTGTTGAACCATGCTATGACACCACTTTGTAACACACCCTTCCACCCCTTGGGTTATTCTTGGGAAGTGGAAGTTGTTACATTAAAATTTACCCAATCTCTAAAGTATCATTATGAATATGGGGTTACAAAATTCCTTCCCACCCAAAGTGTGTAGAACTTGCAAATATGGGAGGTCACAATCGCCAATGTTTACATTCCTCGCCAGTCCTCCCATGCACATTAGTCTTTTCACATTGGAACGACCATTCATATTGGAATAACTGTTCATGCTAGGTAGAGGTAAATTTCATCACATGAGCACAAAGTTATCAAAGCACCTAGGTTGGCAGGAAGACACTTTATCAGTTCCAATGGATCCATGCTTACCCCTTATTCTTGTTATTCTGGTCATGCTCTCCAAAGAGTTTAATATAATATAATATATATATATATATATTATATATTATATTATAGACATATATATATATATATATAATATATATATGTATATATATATATATATAATATAATATAATAATATATAATATATATATATATATATATAATATTAATATATATATATATATATATATATATATAAATATAATATATATGTATATATATATGTATATATATATGTAATATATATATGTAATATATATGTATTTATATATGTCTATATATGTACATATATATGTCTATATATGTACATATTATATATTATAACATATATATATATATAATATATATATAATATAATTATATTATATATATATATATAAGACATGTCTTTGGCTCCTTTCTATTATTGTTTACTCTTTTATTTTATGTGGCCTCTGAGCCTTGTTGATTTTGATCTGTTCTCTTTTGGTTGGGATTTTTCTTTGGTTCCTTCTCCATCTTCTAGTTCAATTGGCTATCTGGTATAAGAAACATTGTCGTGGTACCCTTCACATTTCTCTCAATGAATTTCTCCTTGTTTCATTGTGCTCAAATTTTTTCTTTTTATTGCTTAACCCTTTCCTCTATAGAGTTCCCACTTTTGCTCCACTCGCTCTTAGTTGGGATTTTTTTCTATTCTCTTCTCCACTTCTAGATCTATTGGTTACCCAAAGTCCAAATCATTGACATGGATCACATCCATTGATATTTTTTATGAGAACATTTATCCCCACTTTAATCTCCTTCATATTCAATTTACTTAGCTCCCAAGCTTGCCTTTGTTTAGGCTCTTCCTTCCCTTCTCTCTAGTCATTCATCAAGATCTCTCCCTTTTAGGTACCACATCGATTGGTGAGTCTCCTTTCACGGTGTCGTGTCATCATGCTAAGAGTAAGAGGGACATAACATACTTTTGGGAATAGGGAGGCTCTTGCACCTAATAGATGGTGGAGAACTTGGCACAAAGGTATTAGGCCAACACTCCTTAGGGAATCAAGGAGGAAATTTCCTACATAGAATGCGAATTTGCTAGGGAGAGAGAATGATTAATAGGCTTCATGGTGATGATGGAGATTGTTGACTGTCTGCTTGATATTGGACACACCAAGGGATGCTACAACCAATACATGCACATTTTTGATATCTTTTGAAATCTAAATCTCCTACTTGACAAAGTCCCACTTGACTGAAATGAAGCCAAGGAGGAAATTATCCTAATATTAGATGAGCTATGAATTACCATGAAGAATCCGGGAAACAAGTTGTGTTGTGTATGTAAGAGCAAACAACACACAGCTAAAATTAAATAAGCATACACAGCACACACAACCATAGAAAACACAATGATTTTAACGTGGTTCACCCAACCAATCTGGGCTACATCCACTGAACAGAGGCATTGGTAATCTTATTATTTAACAAGAGATTACAAAAACATAATTCCTCACACCCTCTCAGCTAGAACATCCTCTACAGGCTTACATTTTATAGCTGGGAGTAGAAAACTGAATCATAAATTCTCTCACAACAAATATAGGAAGCAATAACTCCTCCTCAGGAATAACTGGAGCTAACTTAGCAACAAATCCTATTGTTGTCACATTCATGAGATTTTTTCCAAAATTAATTAGTAGAAAAATCTCAACAATCTCCACCTTGACAACAATTAGCCTGATACCTTGTTCCTTTATTATTTTATCTTTTCTACAAGCCAAGAGGCGCCAGACACCAACACAACTTCTCTAACAAAACTGGTTTCGTGAACATGTCTGCACAGTTTTCCTTTGTATGCACTTTTTCAAGAGAGACTCCCCTTTCAGTGATAACTTGTCTTATAAAATGGTACTTGATAGGTATATGCTTTGATTTACTATGATAGACCGGATTCTTAGCCAAATGAATTGCACTTTGACTATCACAAAATAACTTGATGTTGTCCTGCAACCTACCAAATTCACCAAACAAACCTTTCAACCAAATCGCTTCTTTGCAAGCATGAGAAGTAGCTATGTATTCTACTTCAGTAGTGGATAAAGCAACAATGTTCTGTAGCTTTGACATCCAGCTGATAGCTCCACCTGCAAGAGTAAAGACATACCCTGAAGTTGACCTTCTCTTATCCAAATCACCTGCAAAATCGGAATCAACATATCCGCAAACAAATTCACTACTCTTATTGTAAGTGATACAATAACTACTTGTGCCTCTCAAATATCGAAGCACCCATTTCACTGCTGACCAGTGTTCTTTACCTGGATTTGCCATATACCTGCTGACAACCCCAACTGCATGTGAAATATCTGGTCGAGTACAAACCATCGCATACATTAAACATCTTACTACATTGGCATATGGAATTCGAGACATATAATCCTTTTCTTCATCTGTATTAGGACATAAACTTGATGAAAGCTTAAAATGGGAAGCTAAAGGGACTGAAACAGGCTTCACATTATCCATATCAAACCTCAAAATTATTTTCTCAATATACTTTTGTTGTGATAGCCACAACTTACCATTGCTCCTGTCTCTGAAAATCTCCATGCCCAAAATCTGTCTTGCTGCTCCTAGATCTTTCATATCAAACATCTTAGCCATCTGAGCCTTTAACCTGTTGATCTCTATTATGCTTTTGCTTGCTAAAAGCATATCATCAACATACAACACTAAGATAATGAACATGCCATTACTTAATTTCTTAAAGTAAGCACAATGATCATATTCACTTCTTATATAATTTTAACTCATCATGAAAGAATCAAATTTCTTGTACCATTGTCGAGGAGACTGCTTCAGACCATACAATGATTTCTTGAGACTGCAAACAAATTTCTTGTTGCGATTTTGAACAAACCGTTCCAGTTGTTCCATGTAAATCTCCTCATCTAAATCTCCATGTAAAAATGCAGTTTTAACATCTAGTTGTTGTAATTCTAAATCAAGTAAAGCAACTAATGCTAATACAATTCGAATTGAAACAATTTTTACAACTAGTGAAAATATCTCTTGAAAATCAATGCCTGCTTTTTGAGAAAAACCTTTTGTGACTAGCCTTGCTTTGTACCTGTCCTCTGTATCATCAACGCCCCTTTTCAATTTTGTAAACCCATTTACATCCCACAGTTTTTCTGTCTTTAGGAAGTTCTACCAGATCCCATGTGTCGTTCTTGACTAATGCCATCATCTCGTCCTTCATAGCTTCTTTCCACTTTTCACTTTTAGAACCTTCTACATCTTCCTGATAACATAAAGGTTCATCATCATTAGCAGTTAAAAAGTAATTGAAGTAACATAATCATCATACCTTTTAGGAGGACATTTGATTCTCGTGGACCTCCTTAAAGATGTTTCTGGGACTTCCACAATTTGTTGATTATTATCTGTAGGAACTTCTTCATGATCTGCGTTTGAAACATGTTCATGATCTACATCTGAAACTTGTTCATGATCTGCATCTGAAACTTGTTCATCTTGACTATCATTAGTATTTGAACTGGTTTCAAACTGAATGTGTTGAAGCTTAGATACATTATCCTGTTTCAATTTACCATCTACATTTGGATTTTCAAGTGAAGATTCATTAAATTTAACATCTCCGTTAATGATGATCTTGTGAGTAGTAGGATCCCACAATCTGTATCCCTTAGTCCCATCACCATATCCAACAAAGATATATCTTTTTGACTTAGGATCTAATTTAGAACGCTGACGTTTTGGAACTAGAGCATATCCGTCACAACCAAAAACTTTAGGTTTAGAATAATCACAAGGATGACCTTTCCATACCTCTTGAGGAATTTTGCATCCTATTGCAGTTGATGGTGATCGATTTATCAAATAGCAAGCTGTAGAAATTGCTTCTGTCCACAATTCCTTCTGCAAATTGGTGTTACTAAGCATACTTCTTACTCTCTCTAAAAGAGTCATGTTCATGCGTTCAACAACTCCATTCTTCTGAGGAGTATATACAGTGGTTTTATGTCTTTCGATCCCAGCATCCTTGCAATAATTATCAAATTCCTTTGAAGTAAACTGACCACCATTGTCAGTTCTTAAACATTTATTGGTTCTTCCAATGATGTTTTGAACTAATGCTCTAAACTGTTTGAAAACTATGAATACATCAGACTTCTTCTTTAACATGTATACCCACACTTTTCTAGAGAAATCATCAATAAAAGATACAAAATATGATGATCCTCCATATGAGGTTGTAGGAGATGGACCCCAAACATCAGAATGGATATAATCAAGGATTCCCTTACTAGTATGTTTTCCAGTTTTAACTTCTGCTTGCTTTGTTTCCCAAATAGACAATGTTTGCAGAAATATAACTTAACAGACTTTAAAGTAGGAAGTAACTTACGATCAGATAAAATCTTTAAACCTCTTTTGCTCATATGGCCCAACCTTTGATGCCATAAACGAATAGAATTACTGTCGTTTTCAGATACTGTAGAAACATGATCTGACTCTGTTCTTCCTTCTAACTGAAAAAGATTTCCAATATTCTTTGCTTTCATTACTAGTAAAATTCCTTTATAAACTTTCATTACTCCACCTTGAATAAAAGTTTTATATCCATTAGTGTCTAGTACTCCTAGTGAAATGAGGTTTTTTCTTAGTTCAGGTACATGTCTTACATCAGTTAGAATTTTATTTGTCCCATCAAACATTTTAAGCTGGATGCTTCCAATTCCCACAATGTTACATGTGACATCATTTCCCATGTAAAATACTCCATCATTGATTGATTTATAAGTTTTAAACCATTCTATATGAATGCACATGTGATTTGATGCACCAGAATCTAACAGTCAATGTTGATCATGATTAGACAAACTAACTGATAACACTTCATCACTCATACCTGAAATGGATGCCAAACCTGTATCTATCGTGTTTGCTTCTTTCTTCTTTGTCAAAGAGTCTTCTTTTGATGTTTCTTGTCTCTTCCAATAGTCCTTCTTCAAATGTCCCAATTTGCCACAAAACCAGCACTTTACCTTACTCTTCTTCCCTTTCGATTTTGAATGCAAGTTGTTGTGCTTACTGAAGCGTCTTTCTTTAGAACGACCTATAACCATCATTGCTTCTGATGTAGAGGTTTCTGAATTTGACCTCTTCCTTGTTTCTTCAAACTACAAAGCTCCAACAACATCATCAAATTCAAGGGTTTCTGATGAACTAAGACTTATAGAAGTAACAAAATGATCCCATGACTCGAGAAATGAGCATAATAAAGTTACAACTTTATCTTCCGATTCAAATTTTACTTCTATACTTTCTAACTGCACCAGGAGAGTATTAAAGGTATTCAAATGATCAGTAATAAATGTACCTTCCTTCATGCGCAAACTGTACAATTGTCGCTTCAGAAGAATCCTATTGGTTAAGGATTTTGTCATGTACAACTTTTCAAGCTTTGTCCACAAACCAGCAGCAGTTTTCTCTGACACGATGTTAAACAAAACATTCATCCGCCATACACAATCGAATGCCGCTCAGTGCTCTTTCATCCAATTCATTCCATTCATCATCTGTCATGGTGTAAGGCTGCTTTGCTTTTCCCAACAAGGCCTTCGCCACGCCTTGTTACACGAGTAAATCATACATCTTCACTTTCCATATCTCGAAGTTGTTTTTGCCATTGAACTTCTCGATCTCAAATCGAGCACTTTGAGTTTTTGCCATGTTGTGTCACACAAAATATCCAATTGCAACTTTTAATAAATGAAGTTTTTATTTAAAAATGCCTTTGCCTTATACTAAAATGCCTCTGCCGTATCATGTCATGGCATATTACAATTTCAAAAAACCAAAATATGATATAAATATAATATCATATATAATAAAAATCATACAAATCGTTTCTTTGTTTTGTAAAAAAAAAGACATTTCATAACACCTTTATAAAAATTCAAATCGACCTATTGAAATAACTGGATCTGTTGGCACTACAATGGTACTTCTCTCTCCACCGCCTAATGGATTGCTTCTCTCCTCTGCTTGTTTATCTCAGATTATCTTTCATCTACCTGCAGCAGCTTTCACCACTCCAAATTTGCTGAAGCTAATAGCGCTTTGCATAGCTTCATTTCGGTATTTGCAGAACCTCTCGCAGTTAACAACCTGGCCACGCAGTTCACCGCGCTCGCTGCCAGGCTCGCAATCCAACCGGTCCACTAGTGTTTGCGCTCATCCAGAGTCACCATCGGCACACGCAGACAAATGGTCCAGAGTCACACACAGTAGACTTGGTGTCTCTATCACATGTACCAGCTCAACAACGTGCTCTGATACCAACTGGAAGAGCAAACAATGCACAACTGAAATTAAATAAGCATACACAGCACACACAACCATAGAAAACATAACGATTTTAGCGTGGTTCACCCAACCAATCTGGGCTACATCCACCGAACAGAGGCATCAACAATCTTATTATTCAACAGGAGATTACAACAACATAATTCCTCACACCCTCTCAGCTAAAACATCCTCTACGGGCTTACATTTTATAGCTGAGAGCAGAAAACTAAATCATAAATTCTCTCACAACAAATATAGGAAGTAATAACTCCTCCTCAGGAATAACTAGAGCTAACTTAGCAACAAATCTTATTGTTGTCACATTCATGAGATTTTTTCCAAAATTAATTAACAGAAAGATCTCAACAGTGTTGAAGTTCACTTGGGCATTCCCCTAGATCCACGATGCTCCCTCAATAGCAGAAAATAGCCAATCATTATGGATTCCTCAAATGCTTTTGACTCCAAATGATAGGTTCTCATCAATCTAGTTTTTTTAGTTGCTTATGTTTTTCTCTTTCTTTAACCAGAATCTAGATAAGGCTATCTAGACCTTTTATACAAATTTGGTAGTTTTGTTGAATTTTAAAACTCTTTATGTATGGATGCTCTAGAAACTGTGGTTATGTCACTAGTCTAGCTTCCCTAGTGGTAGAATAGGACAAATACCAAAACTTCTCTAATGTTATAATGTTCCTCTTTAAGTTTTAAAATAGAAGTTTTAAATTACCAAAAAAAAATAATAAAAATGTTTCTATAATATTAATAAAAGTGATATTAAACATATTATTTAATAAGAATAATTTGAAACTATGAGAGGGAGAGTTTAATTATGGTTTTACCCAATGTATGTAAAAGAGGAGCATTAGGAAACAAAGGATGGGAGTTCTCATGGAGAACATAAATTATTTAGAAAGCAATTCAAATGATGACCATCTGGAAATGAAGAATAGAGAGGTAATCATTACTTTGATACTCAATTTAATGATGCGAAGCAAGTGGAGGATTGATATTTTAATGGTTTGCAGATATGGGAGGTCACGTTCACCCACATTTCCATTTCTCCAATGCACAATAGTTAGTTCACATTGGAATGACCATTCATGCTAGGTAGAGAAAAGTTTTGACACATGAGCATAGATTTGTCAAAGTACCTAGGTTGGCAGAAAGGCTCTTTATCAATTCTATTGGATCTATGCTTCTCCATTCTTCTTACTTTTTGGTCGTGCTATCCAAGTTTCCTATATATCTTTCTATCCTTGGTTGTTTATCTTGTAGCTTACTCCTTTCTTT
Organism: Pinus taeda; assembly: GCA_000404065.3. Taxonomy (NCBI): domain Eukaryota; kingdom Viridiplantae; phylum Streptophyta; class Pinopsida; order Pinales; family Pinaceae; genus Pinus; species Pinus taeda. The sequence continues at coordinate 16,715 of APFE030484723.1, forward strand.
TGTGTGACATTTGATCCTTGTTTCTTTTTATATGTTCTCTCTTAGTTGGGATTTATCTCTAGCTCATTGTTTATATTCTAATTTAATTGGCTATTTAGAATACAAAACATTTCCATGGTTCCCTTCCCTTTCCAAATTTCTCTCAGGGCATTTCTCCTCATTTCATTGTGCTCAATTTTTTTTGATATTGTATAACCCTTACCTCTATGCATTCTTTCCACATTTTCTCCACTCACTCTTACTTGGGATTTTTCTTTGGCCTCTTCTTTAACACACCCTCCCACCCCTTAGGAGTGGAAGGTTATTCTTGGGAAGTGGAAGGTGTTACATCAAAATTTACCTAATCTCCAAGGTCTCATTATGAAGATAGGGTTACAAAATCCATTCCCGTAAAAAGTGTGTGGAACTCACTTTAGATAACACCATCATGTCCAACGCGTCAAGATAATTTCGATGATATAAATTTTATCTTAATTTGATTCCTGGATCAGAAGTAATGACCATTTAAACGTTCACCCTTTAATTCCCTACCACATTAGCATGTCATGGCATGTGGTCTATGTGTTTTTTCCACGTCATTCATAGGTCTGGATAACTCTTGCCACATCAGCACACCTTGTTATTGGGAAATCTAGTGTCCACTTGGAGCTGCTAGTCCCACTAAGACGGGCAGCTATCTTAGAAATAAACAAACCAAAACTACTTTCGCTTTCCTTTATGAGAAGTAGATAAGAGGGGAACAAAGGACACCAACCTCAGTTTTGCACTTGGTTCCTTGCTTGGTTCCTCTCCCTTCTGACAAATCTTTGCCACTCCTTCTTCGCTTACCTAGCTTCAAAGAGCACCTGTAAGGTCAAAGCAGCATAATACTATCGAAGAATAGAGATCTACAATCATAAATAATATAGGACGAGATATATATTGACCACACAAATGCATATATCATCAAACATACAAGAATGTGGAGGAAACTTGAATAGCTTTATTAATATCAAGAATAGCAAAGAGGATTACAACCCATTGTTCTGACCCAGCGTCATCCTCTCAGCATGAAAGCCCTTCTTCACCTCATGAAAAGCTTAGATCACCCAACACTATGATATTTCCCCACGAAACCAACACTTCCTTACAAAATACAAGATTCTAGCCTCTTCCCTCTAGATCTCTGGGATGAGGGATCCATATATAGATATTTGCGGAGGTGTGAATCAGCTATGGGTTTTTGATTAGTGTCATTCCACTGATAGTTCTTGGCTCCACTTGGAGATTTCATTGATCTCTTACTCATCCCTGGGCGAATTCTGAGAGGCAAGTGTCATATGAAAAGTTTCTAGAAGATTCCTTGATCATCCACTTAGCAAACTGTCTCTGCCACTCGTCTATTCTTGCTCATGGCACCCTGTAGAAGGACTTTTCAGTATGCTTCGCACCCTAACCATGGAGAAAGTGAGATGATCTAGTTTTGACCAGTTCTAAGTAGTTTTTCATGGAGAACTTCTGGGAGATGATGTAATCAGCTGACCTTGTTCCTTTAGGGTGTGAAGCAACACTTTTAGGGACTTAGAAGCCCTTGCTTTATGGACATGTATGATTGGGGTTGCAGTGCCCAAAAATGTCTATAACAATTGCCCCCTAAATCATGAGGTCGTTAATCTTTTGATGTCGGGTGAAATGCTTTATCATGAGGATCCGAAATTTTTTCAAGCTGGAAGGCGACCTGTAATAAGATACAATACAATAAATTATCTTCATAATATTTTCACGATCTAGCTGAGGCGGGCATTCCCATGCTCAACTTTATAAATTCATTTTCATGTACATAGGACAGACAACCGTCTGTGTAGCAGACTGATGATTTGGACGGAGTCATCATCCTTTGATTTGGATGATCATCTGTTTAGCAATGGTGTACATTTGATGTCTTTATATTCCTGAATATATCATAGCCTAGATGGATGAAACTAGATCTGGGGTCTTCAAACTAATTCAATCTTCACTCAGAGTACAAGTCGATCCATGTGAAAGATGTTCTGGAGTCGAACATGGAAAGACATCGCCTGATTACCAGCCAATGATGTAAGTTGTTAATAGGCACGAGAGGAATCATCGATAATGATGATGACCCTCAAGGTACGATAGTACAATTCACGTGGTGTGAAAATGGGACTTGGCGTCGAACACCACGTAAAATCTTTTGGTCAAAGGCCATTTATGTAAACCTTTCATCGGAAGTGAGAAACTTGCCATTGAGGCATGCAAGCTTCAAAGTACTCAAAGGGTTGTTCCTAGGTCAACTTCTTAGATAATGAGCTAATGTCGACAAGAAGCGACCCGTCTTAGGAGGGCCTTAATGAATCTCACATCTACCACACGGAACGGAGCAAATGATTTTGTGTAGGTGAAAACGATCTGATGATACAAGGTTCAGGGTGGCGGTCATGAAAGAATGGAGAGTGAATTTGTTGCAGCGGATGAGACACAGGTGAATTCTCTGAGCAACTTCTCTTGAACATACCAGCCACACTGAAACGGATTGGTAGCGTTAACCCCAAAGATGGATGGTACGATGGACCAATGGTAATATGATCGGTGAACAGAATAACCCAACCCGACTCGAATGTGGAGTGAAATTGTCATTTTCAAGAGAAACTTGCTACCAATAAAGTTCTTCAAGTTTTCTTCCCAATTTCCCCAGTAATTGCTGACCAGTACCTCTTTATTTTTATAAAGCTTGAGGAGGATAACATATGTGTTCTCGGAGCTGCTAGTCCCACTAAGATGGGTAGATATCTTAGAAACAAACAAACCAAAACTACTTTTTCTTTCCTTTATGATAAGTAGATAAGAGGAGAAGAAAGGACACCAACCTCAGTCTTGCGCTTGGTTCCTTGCTTGGTTCCTCTCCCTTCTAACAGATCTCTACCGCTCCTTCTTCGCTTACCCAGCTTCAAAGAGCACCTGTGGAATCAAAGCAGCATAATATTATAGAAGAACAGAGATCTAAAATCATAAACAATATAGGACCAGATATATATTGACCACACAAATGCATATATCATCGAACATACAAGCATGTGGAGGAAAACTTAAACAGATTTATTAATATCAAGAATAGAAAAGAAGATTACAGCCCATTGTTCTAACCCAGCGTCATCCTCCCAGCATGAAAGCCCTTCTTCACCTCATGAAAAGTTTAGATCACCCAACACTATGATATTGCACCAAGAAACCAACAACACTTCCTTACAAGATACAAGATTCCAGCCTCTGGATCTATGTGATGAGGGATCCATATATAGATGTTTGCAGGGGGGTGAGTCAGCTACCGGGTTTTTGATTAGTTTCCTCTCTCTGATAGTTCTTGAATCCACTTGGAGATTGATGATCTCTTACTCATCCCTAGGCGAATTCAGAGAGGCAAGTGTCATAGGAGAAGTTTCTGGAAGATTCCATGATCATCCACCTTGCAGGTTGTCTCTACCATTTGTCTACTCTCGCCCATCGCACCCTATAGAAGGGCTTTCCAGTATGCATCACACTTTTTACACTGAGTAGGTGAGATGCATCGCACCCTCTGCACTGGGCAATCTGTATGGTCCAGTTTTGACTAGTTCTGAGCAGTTTTCTATGGAGAACATTTGGGAGATGATGTAATCAGCTGACCTTGTTCCTTTAGGGTGTGAAGCAACACGTTTAGGGACTTAGAAGCCCTTGGTTTATGGACATGTATGATTGGGGTTGCAGTGCCCAAAAATTTCTATAAAAGTTGCCCCCTAAAGCATGATGTCGTTAATCTTTTGATGTCGGGTGAAATTATTTATCATGAGGATCCGAAGTTTTTTCGAGCTGGAAGGTGACCCTTAATAAGATACAACATTATCTTCATAATATTTTTCATGATCTAGCTGAGGCAAGCATTCCCATGCTCAGCTTTATAAATTCATTTCCATGTACATAGAACAGACAATCGTCTGTGTAGCAGACTGATGATTCGAACGGAGTCATCATCCTTTGATTCGGATGATCATATGTTCAGCAATGATGTACATTTGATGTCTTTATTTTCTTGAATATATCGCAGCCCGAATGGATGAAACTAGGTCTGGGGTCTTCAAACTCATTCAATCTTCACTTGGAGTACAAGTTGATCCATGTGAAAGATGTTCTGGAGTCGAACATGTAAAGACATCGCCTAATTACCACCCAATGATGTAAGCTGTTAACAGGCACGAGAGGAATCACCGATAATGATGATGACCTTCAAGGTACGACAGTACAATTCACGTGGTGTGAAAATGGGACTTGGCGTCGAACACCACGTAAAATCTTTCGGTCGAAGGCCATTGATGTAAACATGTCGCCGGAAGTGAGAAACTTGCCATTGAGGCATGCAAGCTTCAAAGTACTAAAAGGGTTGTTCCTAGGTCGACTTATTGGATAATGAGCTGATGTCGACAAGAAGTGACCCATCGTAGGAGGGCCTTAATGAATCCCACATCTACGACACGGAACAGAGCAAATAATTTTGTGGAGGTGAAAACGATCTAACCAGTCCATTTCAGTGTCACCCGTATGTTCAAGAGAAGTCACTCAGAGAATTCACCTGTGTCTCATCTGCTGCAATACATTCACACTCCATTCTTTCATGATCACCAACTCCGTTGAGAATTCACCTGTGTTTCCTGGTGCAATATCATAGTTATCAGGAAATCTAGTGTCCACTCAGAGCTGCTAGTTGGAACCATTTATTGGACCAATTCGACCAGTAGTACGCCTGAGAGCACCAGCTGCCTCCGGCAGGAGAGGCTGTGGGTTCTTTGATAAGTGGATGATCAAGGAATCTTCTAGAAACTTCTGATATGACACTTGCCTCTCAGAATTCGCCCAGGGATGAGTAAGAGATCAATGAAATCTCCAAGTGGAACCAAGAACTATCAGTGGAATGACACTAATCAAAAACCCAGAGCTGACTCACACCTCTGCAAATATCTATATATGGATCCCTCATCCCAGAGATCCAGGGGTTGGAGGACGGAATATTTTATCTTGTAAGGAAGTGCTATTGGTTTCCTGGTGCAATATCATAGTTATCGGGAAATCTAGTGTCCACTTGGAGCTCCTAGTCCCACTAAGACGAGTAGCTATCTTAGAAACAAACAAACCAAAACTACTTTCGCTTTCCTTTATGAGAAGTAGATAAGAGGGGAACAAAGGACACCAACCTCAGTCTTG
>APFE030484723.1:21966-46572 GCA_000404065.3 Pinus taeda
CACAAATGCATATATCATCAAACATACAAGAATGTGGAGGAAAACTTGAATAGTTTTATTAATATCAAGAATAGCAAAGAGGATTACAACCCATTGTTCTGACCCAACATCATAATCCCAGCATGAAAGCCCTTCTTCACCTCATGAAAAGCTTAGATCACCCAACACTATGATATTGCACTAGCAAACTAACAACACTTCCTTACAAGATACAAGATTCCAGCCTCCAACCCCTGGATCTCTGGGATGAGGGATCCATATATAGATATTTGCAGAGGTGTGAGTCAGCTCTAGTTTTTTTATTAGTGTCATTCCATTGATAGTTCTTGGTTCCACTTGGAGATTTCATTGATCTCTTACTCATCCCTGGGTTAATTCTAAGAGGAAAGTGTCATATGAGAAGTTTCTAGAAGATTCCTTGATCATCCATATGTTATCCTCCTCAAGCTTCACACCTTAAAGGAACAAGGTCAGTTGATTGCATCATCTCCCAGAAGTTCTCCATGGAAAACTGCTCAGAACTGGTCAAAACTAGACCATACAGACTGCCTAGTGTAGAGGGTGTGATGCATCTCACCTACTGAGTGTAAAAAGTGCGATGCATACTGGAAAGCCCTTTTGTAGGGTGCGATGGGCGAGAGTCGACAAATGGCAGAGACAATTTGCAAGGTGGATGATCATGGAATCTTCCATAAACTTCTCCTGTGACACTTGCCTCTCTAAATTCGCCCAGGGATGAGTAAGAGATCATCAATCTCCAAGTGGAACCAAGAACTATCAGAGAGAGGACACTAATCAAAATCCTAGAAGCTGACTCACCCCCTTGCAAACATCTATATATGGATCCCTTATCACAGAGATCCAGGGATATGAATCTTGTATCTTGTAAGGAAGTGTTCTTGGTTTTCTGGTGCAATATCATAGTGTTGGGTGATCTAAGCTTTTCATGAGGTGAAGAAGGGCTTTCATGCTGGGAGGATGATGTTGGGTCAGAACAATGGGTTGTAATCCTCTTTGCTATTCTTGATATTAAGATACAATACAATACATTATCTTCATAACATTTCATGATCTGGCTGAGGCGGGCATTCCCATGCTCAGCTTAATAAATTCATTTTGATGTACATAGGACAGACAACTGTCTATGTGGCAAACTGATGATTTTGATAGACCCATCATCCTTTGATTCAGATGATCATCTGTGCAACAATGATGTACATTTGATGTCTTTATTTTCCTGAATATATCGCAGCTCGAATGGATGAAACTAGATCAAGGGTCTTCAAACTCATCCAATCTTCACCCAAAGTACAAGTCGATCCATGTGAAAAATGTTCTGGAGTCGAACATGGAAAGACATTGCCTGATTACCAGCAAATGATGTAAGCTGTTAACAGGCACGAGAGGAATCACCGATAATGATGATGACCCTCAAGGTACAACAGTACAATTCACGTGGTGTGAAAATGGAACTTGGCATCGAACACCACGTAAAATCTTTCGTTCGAAGGCCATTGATGTAAACCTGTCACCGGAAGTGAGAAACTTTCCATTGAGGCATGCAAGCTTCAAAGTACTAAAAGGGTTGTTCCTAGGTCGACTTCTTGCATAATGAGCTGATGTCGACAAGAAGAGACCCGTCATAGGAGGGCCTTAATGAATCCCACATCTATGACATGGAATGGAGCAAATGATTTTGTGGAGGTGAAAACGATCTGATGATACAGGGTTCAGGGTGGTGGTCATGAAAGAATGGAGCGGGAAGGTATTGTAGCGGATGAGACACAAGCTGGGTTGGTGAATTCTCTGATCGAATTCTCTTGAACATATCGGCGACACTGAAATAGATTGGTAGCATTAATCCCAAATATGGATGGTACGATGGACCAATGGTAGTATGACCGGTGAATGGAATAACCCAACCCAACTCAGACATGGAGAGAAAGTGTCATCTTTAAGAGCGACTTGCTACCAATAAAGTTTCTTCAAGTTTTCTTCCCAATTTCCCCAGTCATTGCTGATCAGTACCTCTTTATTTTTATCAAGCTTGAGGAGGATAACATATGCTTGTTCTATAATTTTCCCTTCGGGCAAACCTATTGCTATGTTTTAATGAGCCTAGCAATAATGAAACTCGTTCTTGTCTCTATGGACAAGTTTGTCGCTATTGGTTTTAACGAGTTTAACGACAAAGACAACTCGGTCCTTTTTTAATTTTAGAGAGTCTGAAAAGGGATAGAAAGGAAACTCCAGCAATCCTTTTTTGTCATATAATCCCTTAAGTCTGAAAAAGTATAAAATAATACGAAAGGGATGAATTTTCGATAGTTTTAACAAGCCGAACAAGACAAGCGCTCGATCTTTTTGTGTAATAATCCGTCAGGTCCAAAAAGATTAAAATCTAGAGGAGGGATAGCACTCCAAGTAGCTTTAACGAGCTAGAGAGGCCAACTGCTCGGAAACCTTTTCATATTTTACGAGTCAGGTGAAAAGAGCTTAAAGGAGACTCGTTTTTTAGGAACGAGTAATATTTTCGGATAGCTGCTGATTTCAGGTAAGGTTCGGAATTTTCCAATCACGATAGTGTCACAAGGATGGCTAATAGAATCACTCTTCATAGTTGTTCCTCAAAAGGGTAAACAATCAAATAGAGGTGTATGATCAGCCAAACAAAGTGGAGGTGATGGTAAGAACACGACCAGGGCTCAAAAGGCTGATGATAATGCATTCACAATGGCTATTTACCGAAGGGCGGTTCATTTTTTAATGAGCTTAAACTCTGGGGGAAAATTTGCTCATTTCTTAGGTTTAATTTTTAATGAGCTTGAACTTCGCATAAAAACTGGTCGTGGCGGGTTTATTTTTTAACGAGCTTGAACCCTGTAGTAACACTGCTCGTGGCCTGGTTTATTTTTTAATGAGCTTGAACCATGTGACAACATATGCTCAGATTCAGTTTCATTTTTACACAAGCTTGAAACAAAAAACTATGCTTGTTATAAGTTCGCATGCCCCCAGCATAATAACGCAAATCTAGGTGCATGCCCCCCAAGCTTCATTGCATTCAACACGGTGGTTGGAATGAAGGTTTATCTTCGAGATCTTTAAAAGACTCAACTTGGAAAGGGTTTTGTTTCACTTTTTAATGAGGTCGACAAGAGATAATAACCGTCCTCAGAATCTACCTTATTTGCAGTATTTGATAGAAAATCAAAAACTGAAGGATGATTAAGGTCACTGGAATAATCTTCGTGGTAATTCGGAAGGTGGGAATGATGGTGGTAATCTTCTCGTGGTGCCTCTCCTATCATCATTGACTGAATGATTCCTTCGTCTATAGAATCTACATGTGACCAAGGATCTGAAGAGGTGCCATATTCCTTTGACCTATCTATCCAAACACTTGATGAGAATTGATTTGGGTTTGCCCCCCAGGCCAAGAAAATTGATTGCTACAATATTTCTAGAATGGCAATGATCCATGCTGTCAAAATGTTCAGGAATCTTTTGAATCTAGAAGATATCATATTGTAGGTTCCCATTGTGGCCACTTCCGCCAGATTGTTTGGAGGCGGTAGGGAAAAAGTACCCATCAATGTAGGGTCTTTTAGTAGGCCTACTCCGATATTTTGAAGTGATTGAGAGCTTCCGTGGATCATCGAAATTCTTCCCGTAACTTGTGAACTATTGGGGAGAAACGTTTGTTGGTCGACGATTGTAATTCCTCCTTGGAAATGAAATGCAATCTTTCTGAAGTATGTCGACACAACAGCGGCCATAGCATATATCCAGGGCCTTCCCAGTAGGATGTTGTAATCGAGGTTTCCATCGATAACTTCAACATCAATTTCTACTGTCTTTCCCCCCAGTTCGACTTGCAAGTTACTTAAAATCCCGTATGGAGTGTATGTTCGTCCATCAAATGCTTTCAACGTCATTGACGATTGCGACAAGGGTGGTGAGCCCAAAGTTTTCCAGAAACTCATCAACATAATACATGTAGATGCCCCCTCATCAATAATTGTTCGATGAACAATTTTGTTGAGGGCTTTCACTTGGATGAGGAAAGCGAGTTGAGCTGGTAACTGTGGTTCATATCCTTTATGATTAAAGGCCATGAGATTGGAATCCACTAGGTCAATCCCACCTATTGCTGATAATAGAGCCTATTTTTGGGAGGGGCAATTTTTCAGTACCTCAAGTGTTAACATAGTGGACGTCGATTGGGCCAGGTCATCTACTATATTATAATTCTATGCTACTCTGGCATGAGGATTAAATGTCGATTTGTGTACTACTCCCTTTGGTAGCTTTATCATTAGCTCAGGAATGATGGGTGGCACAACTTCGGTCGAAGTTGTTGTCGAACTACTAGGTTGATCATTAGCCTTGTTGTTTGATAACTGTGGATTCCCGCAATCTTTATTCCTTGTCAATATCAAAGCATCATTTCGGTGCTTCGAAATGGACAACATAAGCACTTGGGATTGGGAAGCATTGTCACTAGAAACCAGATTGGTTCTCAGGTTTGGAAATAAATCAATTAATACCGCGAGGTTTTTGAACTCTTAAAGAGTTTCTTAACTTCAGCTTTATGTGGACAATCTCTTGTCCGATGATCCTCATCGCATATCTGACACCCCGCAGGGGGTTTCCTTTGCCCATAAGGTTTTGCAGAAGGTTTTTCAGGAGATGACTTATCTTGCTTCTTCTTTTTCCCTTTCTTTTTCTTCTTGCCTCCTGGTTGCTTCGGTTCTCTGCCTTTGTCAGTCAACACGGCATTTACCTCTAAGGCGAGAAGTTCTTCATTTGCATTTTGACTAAAAACCATACGAGCTTTCTTCAATGTAGCCTTTACGATTTTCGTGCTAGTCATACCTATCACACCATCACCGGCGTGAGATTCTTTGTTTGATTTAGGAGGAGGAGGAATGGAAAATTCTGGTCTAGGAGCATCAGGGATTTTGTCATAGAGCGTACCAGACTGAGTATAGATCAAGTCTAGATATTGCACACAAGCAATGACTTGCTCTTCAGTGACGACCCCTCCCTTTGCCACATCTTTTGTTATAGAAGGTAACAATGACTTAATAAACCATTAAGCTAATAGCTGATCAGGAACATATGTTTTTACCATTCTATGACGTCGTCGCCACTCATGGATATGATCAGATAAATGAGTGGCTGTTGTATGCTTAAAATTGGTAAGAAGCTTTGTTCTTGTTTCATAACTTATGGGTAATTGAAAATGGATTAAAAAGGTTGTGGCTAGGGTGCTGAAGTTATCAAATGAAGCTCTTAGCAATTCAATGTACCATTTTGCTGCCGGACCAGTTAACGTTCTCTAAAAAAGGCGAAGCCTAATCGAATCATTGTTGAGAGTGTTGGATGAACAAGACAGATGAAAGGTCATCACATGATTTGACGGGTCTTCACCCAGATTTCCATTAAATTTAGGAATATCTTATTGAAGTTTCTAAGGAATCGCTGGCCACCAAGGGGCATAAGCAATTGGATCGTTTTTTGGCCGATTTAGATCTGGTAACTCTAAAGTCGCCACGAAGGGCAACTGTTGATTCAGGTTCGGTGAAGCATACCCAAGATAGGATGGTATCACCTGAGCAGTGGGTCTTTGCATACCAGCATAATGTATTTGATGTTGATAACTTTGGTAAGCTTGATGAGCATAACCATTATAAAATGATTGATGTTGACCATTTTGAATATACAGTTGCCCATTACTTGCAAAGATTTGTTGCTCAGATCCTTGGTAAGCTTGTTGGAATTGCGGTTGTTGATATTGCACCAACCATTGTTGTGAAACCATGTGCTGTTGTCTAATACTGGCCATTTGACCAAGATGAGGGGTAATAGTACCCGTTTGAACTTGGGTTGCTCCTGTTAGGGAGCCACTAATCGGTGATTGTGGCTATGTCGAGGAGATAGGAGGCTATTGTATTGCAACCTGAGAAACTTGAGGTTGACATACAAAAAGCAACACTTGTACTTGTGACACTATCACAATGGCCGGTGTAGTGGGGGTATTCGACATAGGTAAACTTTGTTGCATTGAGTATACAACTCTTGGTTGTTGAGACAGTATTGGCACCCAACCGTTGGATGTAGTTCCAGCATGACCCGAATTTTGTTGCGAACTCCCATATGGTTGTTCTCCTGGAGGAAATAATGAAAGGGTATACTTCCCCCCATATGGTGGCAATCTAGTGCTCAAAGGAACGATTGCCCTCTGGGGCAGGACTGCGTAAATTGATACTGTTGCAAAGGATCAATTTTTTGAGACTCAACATAAGAGATTCCAGATATTATTCCGGATGAACAAATGGGAACAAACCATACTGTCGAAACAGTCCCTGGATGGACTCCATCTAGTGGTTGAGAGCTAGTTGGGACAGATGGTATACCGACGAACATTGTTGGAGTAGTAGCAGGAGGTTCTGTTGCTGCTGTGCCAAATGACACAGTCCTAGATGTCGATGGTTGTTCATACATGTCTAGTCTATCCAAGAGATTTCCTAGCGATTCTACAGGAACTTGCGATGAAGGGAGACTAACTTCTGATGAAGAAGGATATAGGGTGATCCTGGCTCCAAAATGCAATGGAGTACTGGACGAAGGATCCTCCACAATCTCTTCTATAGCAATCAATCCAGGTGGGAGAGGTAGACCGTCAGGTCCGTAAAATATTTCTAGTGCCGAAGAAGGTATAAATTCTATAGCGGCAGATGTTTGGGGAATAACACCTTCCGAATCAGCTCTAGATGGAGCCAGTTCAGGACTAGAAGTGTTTACCATCACACTAAGATCAGTTGTAATGTCCTTTTGTGGCTGCGGAATTTCTTCTGTAGAGGCAGGGACACCAGAAATGTTCGGAGTAACCGGAGTCTCTAAGGATGTCGAAGTACTTGATCCAACCAAACCAAGGGACTTCGATCCAGTTAAATGAGTTCGCTTTGTCTGGAATAGTTTCATTTCCGGAGTCAATGACGATTGACTCGTAAGCCTCTGTGAATGACAGGGTTTTGATCGAATTTCTTCCACGATTGCGGATTACTCGATCAACTCAAAATAAAAGGGGAAAAAATGATTCTGAATTTAATGAATTATAGACGCTTTGACACAACTTGTTTTTTCAATTTTTAAGAGTCGAGAAAAAACAAAATATGACTCTAGTTGCCTTTGATTTTTAATGAGCCTAAAGTGACAAGTGCTTAGATGGACCTTTTCCTTTAAGGAGTCTGAAAAGGAACGAAAGGGACTACTCTGGAAATCTAGACAAAGGGATTACCAAACCAATCGCAAAACTGCAGAATAATTTTTATGGTATGGCAGTCAATCTTCCCAGATGTTGTGTTCAGTGCATTGCGATCGATAGGATGGCAGACATGGCTTCCTAAGGATAAAGGATATCACCTACTATGGTCTCCCAATATATACTCAATGGTACATGGGAGCACAAGTCTGTACTGGCACTTGTCGTCTCAAAGAGGAGGAATCACCCAACCTACAATGAAAGCGATAGTTACCAGGTTTTACGACACCAGAATACGTCTCTAGCCTAGACTTCTAAATGTTGTGTGTTAGGTTCCAAAGCATTTTTATGTTCATTGAATTTATTTTATAGTTGATCTTGCTTAAGAAATTTGCCTTTCAGGTTCACTACGTGATGTAGATATATAATTCCTAAAATGCAATCTAAGATTGTAAAAAATCGTTTAATCTTCTTTTTGTAATGAAAATCCTAGCCACTAAGGAAAGAGAAATGAGATTCTTTCAACATAGAGCATAGAGAACACTCTAGATGCACTGTCCTAAATCAAACCAACAAGCAGTCTAAATGCAAATGCATATGCATGTATTTGTTTTCCGCTTTCTTAATGTGTGAATGACAAAAATAATGCTGAGTACAATCTGAATTATCTTTTCAAAGCGACAATACTAACAAATTTATCTTCAAAACGAAAGGAAAATAATGATGACACTTTGCGATTTCGAATTGAAAATTGTTTTCAACACTTGAAAAACTACTAGTTCAAATAAAATACAAGAGTAACAGTGTAATCGACCATTAAGAACAATAGGATTCTTTTCTTTGACTGAAAACAACACTTGCGACACTTCCAAATCAAAAGATAACAGTTCGATTACACTACTTCTTTGTAAAAGAGAACTGTAAATGGTGCACAATACAAAAAAAACACTCATAGTTCTTTGCACGATGGAGGTGGAATAATGGAAAGGAAGGGAGTTTCCACAGTGGTATACTGATCATAGACGGAAAAACTCCTAAATAGAGCTGAAGAGAGTGAAGAAAAACCAAAGTCTGAAGGCAAAATTAGCCTTATTTGATCATCGCACCTGTCACACAGTGAAACAGGGATGCATCCCACATATTGCACACGGGAGGTGCGATGCATCTGGATTTCCTTGAAGAGACGGTGCGATGGTACCATGACGAGACTTTAACTTGGTTCTTGATCATATTTTGCAACTCAGTTCAGGGATTTAGGCCGAGCATGTGATGTTTAGTAAATATAAATCACAAGGGTTGACCTAATGAGATTACTAGAGCCACCACCAGGGCAATTAGAATGTTTGTAAATCGATTGTTTAGTTTATAAACAAAACCCGGAGATAGATTGAACCAGCATTGATCTACTTTGCACTTGCATAGTAAATGCAGTTCGAAGGCTAGCTAGCTTGACTTTAGGCTACGTCTGTAAGTTTATAAAGAAAATGAATATAGACAAGCAAACAAGCTATTCGATCCCCAGTGGAGTTGCCATTTTGTTATCGGGAAATCTAGTGTCCACTCGGAGCTACTAGTCCCACTAAGACGGGTAGCTATCTTAGAAACAAACAAACCAAAACTACTTTCGCTTTCCTTTATGTTTGGTTCCTTGCTTGGTTCCTCTCCCTTCTCACAGATCTTTGCCGCTCCTTCTTCTCTTAACTAGCTTCAAAGAGCACCTGTAGAGTCAAAGCAGCATAATACTATCAAAGAACAGAGATCTACAATCATAAACAATATAAGACCAGATATATATTGACCACACAAATGCATATATCATCAAACATACAAGAATGTGGAGGAAAACTTGAATAGATTTATTAATATCAAGAATAGTAAAGAGGATTACAACCCATTGTTCTGACCCAGCATCATCCTCTCAGCATGAAAGCCCTTCTTCACCTCATGAAAAGCTTAGATCACCCAACACTATGATATTTTGCCAAGAAACCAACAGCACTTCCTTACAAAATACAAGATTTCAGCCTCTTCCCTCTGGATATCTGGGATGAGGGATCCATATATAGATATTTGCAGAGGTGTGAGTCAGCTCTAGGTTTTCTATTAGTGTCATTCCACTGATAGTTCTTGGCTCCACTTGGAGATTTCATTGATCTCTTACTCATCCCTGGGCGAATTCTGAGAGGCAAGTGTCATATGAGAAGTTTCTAGAAGATTCCTTGATCATCCACTTAGCAAACTGTCTCTGCCACTTGTCTATTCTCGCTCATCGCACCCTGTAGAAGGACTTTTCAGTATGCCTCGCACCTCCCATGTATAGTAGGTGTGATGCATCGTACCCTGACCATGGAGCAAGTGAGATGATCCAGTTTTGACCCGTTCTGAGTAGTTTTTCATGGAAAGCTTTTGGGAGATGATGTAATCAGCTGACCTTGTTCCTTTAGGGTGTGAAGCAACACTTTTAGGGACTTAGAAGCCCTTGGTTTATGGACATGTATGATTGGGGTTGCAGTGCCCAAAAATGTCTATAACACACCTAATGCATACAAATCAACATGAGAAGTTTTCCCCCTCCACACTTGGCATGACACGATACGAAATTTTGGGATATTTCTCGTTACATTATCACCGTAAAATACACCATTCCTCTAAGGGTATCCAATTTTATCCCTCCGTAGTGTATCGAGGTGAAAATTCATATTACTAACTAGGAAAATTTCCCATTTCACAACCTCCATCTACTACAACTCATGCTATTGCAAGACATTTTAGGGGGTCTACGGTCTAGAGTGGAATTTCACCTAGCCACATCAACCTCCACATCAGTCCACGTGGCTTTCCCCAAGTTCGGTAGAACCATAAAACCACCACCATGTGTCCCCTAGGTGCCACATCAACCTAACCTCCACATCACCTACTCCTACTACATCTTGTTGACAACATGGTGATGCAATCTTGCCATGTGGCATCCTCTGATGGTGTCACATGTCACCATAAAACAAACCACTTGGCCATCCAAAAGGGCCATTTTTTCCCACCACCTGTCACGTTATCAGTATGTCATATTAGCAATCCTCACATGTCACTTGTCGTCATGGCTTCCACGTATAATTTCCCAACCAATGTGGTACTTTCCACCTCAGCTTGTGCCATGGTCCCATGGGGCAAATCCCCTTAGTGTAAAACCACTCTTCTACATTATAATAGATGTGGGGGGGTGGGTTTTTTGTGAAAATTTGTGTTCCTCAAGATGGGGATATCCTTATCCTGCTTTTGTGCCACAATGTTATAACGCTATATGAAGATCTTAATCCATTTAGACATGGCATGACAACAATGATCTCCTCAAGTGGTGGGAACAAATTTTCCCCATGTCCTCTATCAACCACACCATTCTATTACACCCAACCTACCGAGGGAGGTGCAACATGTCATGAATCTTCACGACAAGTGACGAAGAAATATTTTTCCACTCCCTCCATCATTAGTGCTCATTCCCCAAAGAGACCAAAACATACCACTTAGCAAGGGAGGTGAACCGTAAAGTGAATTTTCACATTAGTCAACAATGATATTCCCATTCCACACCACTTCCTATAGTGCTCACTTTTCAAAGCTCTTATACATATAGGCTTCAAGGCTTGTTCGACCGAAATACAAGCATGTTCAATCCATGGATAGACTTAGAGACTAAATCCACAATCTGAGTTATTTCAATTAGATTTGCCCAAAATAACGCTCAAATATAAGAGTATGGTATCACTTTTGAGGTGTTTTATCAGTTGTATCCTCAAGGTAAGCATTGTAAAAACATGTAGCTCAAAGTCTGGGTGGTTTATCATCTTACTTGGAAAGCACTTGAGTACTTGATCATCCTTCTTCACAAGCACTCAATGGTTTATCAACCATTTTAGCAGGCACCCCAGTGAATTTCTACCCTACCTAGTGGTTTATCAACCTTCTTGGAAAGAACTAAGTGCTTTATCAACCTCCTCCGTAAGCACTTAGTGGTTTATCAACCATCTTCTTCTCAAAAATCACCTATCACCCAACAATCTCCTTTGAGCCTTCCACTTATCCTTCCAAGATTGGACACACACAGTCCACAACTTCAATACATCAACACAAGGAATCACATCATGTTAGCATCAACTAAATTTCTCTAGCACTCGACATTCAAGCTTTTTCATTGCAAAATTTTTCTCTTCTCCGACATTCTCTCATGATGTAAATGTCTTATGTTCTCTTCTTAAAATGTGTTTTTTTATTTTCATTCACATTTTTAATTTAGGATCTTCATTTCCCCATGGGACTATTCACTTCCCCTCTCTTTCACGTCATGGAAGCAGGGAACTTGGAATCTCTTCTGCCAATCATGAGAGTTAAGGATTATGTGGTGCCAGTGAGCACCACTCATTGTTTTCCCCTCTGATCATAGATCAATTCATTAAGATCCCTTATTCATGCCAAGTAACCAAGCCTCTACATCCTCATGCTTCTTCAAATATCCATCAAAAATAGGTGGCTTCGCTTTCTTAAAATCATTCAACAAGTATCCCCTATCAATCCTCCTGTAAGGGTGATAACAATGATGATCATAGTGCTTGTGAGAACTAGAACTAGAATAGTACATGTGTTCATCACCTCTCCTATCCATATTATCCAAGAATATACCATATATGATCATGCCATCTTTATCTAACCTGTGACCACCATGAGACTTACTTCCATATGCCCCATTAGTCCCATCCTCCTATCCATATTTGATCTAGAGTGGTCCATGTCTCTGCAATTATGACAAACTCTGAAGAATTATTGTATTGACTTATGCTTGTTTCTCCTGTGCGTGCATGATCTTATTATTATATGCTTTACAACTCCTTATTTCTTCCTTCACACTCCTCAATGTGTCTGCTAAGTTAGAAGAGTACCCAACACCACACTACTCATATGATTCATAGGGAGAATCTTTGTAGTCTACCATCTTGGTAGTTATCTTGATCTTCTTGCAAGGCATACTATGTCAGCTAAACCAAATAATAAACAAACAAATGTACCTTAGTATAACTCAAGGAAGATATATCACCTACAAGACCAACCAAATTAGCACAATACATATATAAACATAACCATATCAGCATTTAATCATCATCTCAACCGTTTTCTAGTCATCAATGCATGATCATACCCACCAAACATCATGACCTCATGCATGGAAACTATAAGCATATCATTGAATGCATAAAAACATATCTATGACAAAGACACATACACGTTACATACAAACATTGAAATGAATATCTAGTGTATAACTGACATAAACTCATGATAAACACATTCAACAACAATGCCATTAACTTTTCTCATGCAACACCACTGCAGCCATAACCAACACCACACATACACAGCCAATACATAGACCACAAACTTGAGATCACATATGCAACCGACATGAATGCATGACCAACACACTGACCATCTAGTCCAAGGGGTGAACCATGTTGAATTTCCACTATCTTAGGTTTAGGTTAGAATATTAAAATCTCTAACACTACCAAACCAAGAATCTCAACAAGAACTACTTTGCGCAACAAAAAATATAAAGCAGTAAATCACATATGCACAATTATACACAATTTTTAACAAAATTGTACAATAATGTACAACCCAATCTTCATTATATGAAACCAAATCTGATTAATAAAAAAGTCTATGTTATCCAAGATGCAATGGCAAACATGCTACGTAGACTCGATGTTGTATCTTGTCTAATCAATCCTTCACACACAAACTGCTCACTAGATGTGCCTTAGTCCATCAAGGCCACAACACATCGAGACTCTAGGACACCTAACACTACTACAATTCACTTTTGTTGCATGTACACGGGCTCATCAATCTGCTCTCTAGGTTGACCAATTCTCGAGCTCCAATTTGCCAGGCTAGTAGTCACCTTTGTCCATCAAGGTGTTGGACTTCGACACCAATCTTCACCCAACCCTAAGCTCTTCTTAGTCACATCAAGATAGCTCATCTAGGCTACTTTGGGTAGCCAACACACTTCCCTCCACTAGATCAATGGCACCTAATCCTTCACTGTGGAATCTGCTCCTAACTGAAGCCTTCCCGACACCCAAGTCAACTCCAATACATGAGTTACATAGGCTGCAACGAAATGTGATCCAAACTAATCCACAAATATGAAATTCAACACCTCAACAACAGATCCCAACTAATTTTTGAGGTCCTCTTTGACTGCTACAAATCTAGGTTTGGTTAGGGCACAACACACAGTCCTAACGACCCTCACAAAACTGCAGCAACAATCCTCCTTTTTTCTACTTAATATGTATCTTAATGTAAACAAGAGGCAACATTCATCATTGCATAAACTCAAAAAATACATAAGAAACAATGATGCTATCAAAACAAGCCTAATTAGAAAACCATCAAAATGACCAAAATCAACACAAAATATAATATTTCTAGATAAACATAAGGAAGCTTTATAGATGTTAGATTATACATTCAAAACAATAACCGAACAACAATAGTTTAAGAAAACATAAGATGTACCTATTTATGACTATGAAATATGCAATCAAACTTGGTTTAAAAGAGATGTCATAGAAAAACAATTGACTAATGCGTCCAAAAGTAAGTGTATGTGCAAAAAATGCAAAAAAGCAGTAGATAATGACAAAATTATCAAAATTTGCATTTCTAGAGTGGATTAGGTGTTGGCTTGTATGGGTCTGAACCAGGTTCAGAGGTGTTTTAGCCAAGCAAATTGTGGTACTACTAGCCCTTTCAGCAATAGTCCTCGAGACAAGGACTAAGATCTCACTCGATGTAGTATGGGAGGGTGCTAGAACCAGGTTTCCGCACCCTAGGGATGTCTAATGAGCTTCAAGCCATCCGCGGTTTGACCCTACGTGCACGGTGTTACATGCACCTATTAGGCCCTCGCAACCTGTGATGTTCCCTCCGCGAGCCTTACTCGAGGCACGAACTGTATTATACTTAAATTCCTTACTATTTAACCTATTATCACTAAATTACTTAACATATTTGTGTAAGACTAATGATAATTAACAGTGTATCCAGCAATCATATAGGTGCACGCGATAAACAAAATAGTATAAATGTAAAGAAGGCAATATACAAGCAGATGCACAGAAATTGGAATCAACTTCTCTTTATTGTTCTTCGTTCAAGATTACAGACTCGACATTACCCTGTGCACTCAACTGCAGGGGTCTACGCACTCAGCTGCAGAGTCTCTTCCTACTAATATGACCCAACATACTTAAACTCTTACTCTTTGCTCTATCTTCACTACTTAGCTTCTTTGCTAGCTATCTTTACAACTTAGAGCCTCGCTCTACTTATACAATCCCATGGTCCATGGACCATGGGTAGGCCGACATGACATTATATTAATTTACAATGCTTAGGGCGGACAACCAAGTGACTCAACCTATACTTCATGCTCCAAGCCCGCAATTCACAGAGTCTTACAATACATTTGACAAAACTTGGGCTTTGAGCCCCAAAACATGATGTGGGGGGATACATGCCCAACAGGCCCCAACACTATCATCATGGCTCATCCCCGAGTCACTCTGTTGGTGCGGAGTCCTTCCAACTAGTCCCGTACTGCTCGGAGGTTCGCGATGCATTGTTATGTGATTTGTTGGACCTGCTGCATGCACTCTTCCAATGCTTCTTTGTTAGGATCAAATCTCTACCTTAGTGCGTAGAGCCCCTTCATCTATACGAGCTTGCCCTTGATATTTATCGTAATGGTGAAGGACTCATCAATCCATGGTTGGACGCATGCTTTGAGAAGTGCCTCTTTCTATCTTGCGGCATCCACCTGCTCTTTGAGTGCCCTTGCTTACTGCATCTTTGCCAGCTGTTGAGTGAGGACGATTATTTGTGCAGTTCCCATTACACTATCATACTGCTACTGAAGCTCACACGCCCCTATTTCTAGGCACTGTATGTTGGGGTCCTCATGCAAGGATGTGAGGATGCTAAAGGCTTGGTCCAACATACCCGTATAGTCCTACACTTCCCATCCAATTTCTTCCAATCCTATTTGAATAACACTAATACGCTGCTCTCTAACTTCTAGAGGAGTGGAAGGTTGCGCTTTCAACCGTATCTTGGCAAGTTGGAGATTCAGCTCCAGTTGCACACGTGTTGTTTCCTCATGCACACTTTAGACTCCACTTGACAAACAAAGGATCTGCATTTCTATTGGTAGGTTTGTGGCAATGGACAACTCTGGGACTCGCCAACACACTTCATCAATTGTCTGCACTATCTATTGGTTTTGTGACACCAGTTCGTCATGCTGCAGGCTGAGCTGTTCGATGCTGATCTTCTTCTCACTCATCACCTAAATCGCATGGCCTTCCCCGGTGAGGAGCTCTACTGTTATGCTATCCTGTAGTTGGTACAGTGTTCCCCATGAAAGGGTAGCCAAATTAAGGCCAATTCCCTTGATCTTGCCAACTGCGACTCTGTCGGTCTCATTTTTTGCTGTTAGCACCCCTTCCTATAACACTGGTGTTGGCCATCTTTTCATGTAGCAGCTGCTCCACTACTAAAAAAATGGCTACCCTGCTGCTCCACTAGTGGGGGCTGCACCTATAGTTCCTGCTCCCTAGCTACCCTGCTGCTCCACTACTAAAAAGATGGCCATCTTTTCACGTAGCAGTTGCTCCACAACTCTGGGACTCGCCAACACACTTCATCAATTACCTGCACTATCTGTTGGTTTTGTGACACCAGTTCATCATGCTGTAGGCTGAGCTCTTCGATGTTGATCTTCTTCTCACTCATCACCTAAATCGCATGGCCTTCCCTAGTGAGGAGCTCTACTGTTATGCCATCCTGTAGTTGGTACAGTGTTCCCCATGGAAGGGTAGCCAAATTAAGGCCAAGTCCCTTGATCCTGCCAACCGTGGCTCTGTCAGTCTCATTTTCTGCTATTAGCACCCCTTCCTATAGCACTAGTGTTGGCCATATTTTCACGTAGCAGCTTCTCCACTACTAGAAGGTGGCTACAGTTACTTTTGGTGGGGGTTGCACCTGTAGTTCCTGCAGTTGTGCCCTTAGGGCCCCCAACACAGTCTGCTGCTCGAACATGGCTTCTTGGAGTGCTTCCTTGGGGACCCGCAAACCATGTCACTAATGTCATAGAGGTCCCCTTCCGTTAACATGATCAGGTCGATGGCCAATATGGAAGCCTTGACCTTTTTCCATGGACCCAGTCACTCTGTGATGCGCGGCCTTTTCTATTCGGCGGAAGTTATGCCCGGGTCTGTGCCTTCTTCTACCAGGTTTGTGTCCTCTACCTCATGTCCTGTAGACAATTCATGGCCCTCCTCTTCCTACATTTTTGTGGCCCCTATTATCTGTGTCGTTGCTACTACTTCGACAGCCTTTGCCTACTCTGCAGCTACCTTTGCTACCTCATGGACTGCCCTTACCTATACTGCCACTTTTTCCTTGTGCCTCTTCTCGGCCAACTTTGTAACGTGCAACTTGGCCTCATCCTTTCATTTTTGTGTTGTTGTCCTATCTAGCTCCACCAAATCTGGGGCATGCCACTCGAGAGGCCATGATTCTAGCATTGTAAAAATTTCATCATCAATGGCGATGAAGGGAAGCCTGGTCCACTTCTATGTCAAATCCTTTCGTGCCTTGATATAGATGTTGTGCATGTCTACCTTGAAGTTTGCAAAGGTCTGCGGACTGTTGTACACTGTGGGGGATAGGCGCGGCTTCCTATTAATCCACATCTGGACACTCGCCTCCATGAGCACCCAAAAGATCTTTGTCTCGCGAATCCGCTTATTGTCCTTGGTAGCTCAGAGCGACGCATACTTTGCAGCCTCTGGTAAGTCCTGCTCAATGCTCGGGAACTGATTATCCTCCAGCAATTCTCCCGCTACCAGCAAAATGGACAAGAGAAACCACGCGCAGTGGAAGGTATTGCCCTGCTTTTGGGTTTCCTTACAGTTGATCAAGAATTCCTCGCAGAGGAACTTGGCCCAGTTGAATTGGACCCCCTCTACACATTGTTTGGCCAACGCAACTACCGGTGCTGGTACCTCATCGTCGCGGCATTTTCTCATTACCTTCCTGACTAGGAGTTGGGTGGCTATGCGCACTCGTTTATCTTAGATGTTGTTGATTGCGTAACCCCTCTTTTTCTTCTTGAGCTTATATTTTTTCTTCATGGCCTCCACGAGAGCCAAATCTCTGCTTTTTCCTACTATCATTGCGGGGTACTTTCCCTTACAGGGAAGCCAAAAAATTCTATGGATGAGGACGGTCGTGATGGGAATAGGCTCCTCTAGCCATAAGTACCCATCGTGCACCAAGAAAAATAGCTACTGATGATGAAAATAGTGATGGGCATGTGGTGAAAGTGTGAAATCCACAGTAGATGAAGCAATCCGGCCTTCTCCGTACCGCGCAGCCATTTTCATGGCTCTAATGTTGTGACTGGCCCCTTCATGCTCTGCTTCATGAGGCTCTCCGTCTCTAAGTGTGGGAACTTCTTGTTGTCTGCGAGGTCCCAATATTCAAACTTCATTGTGGGCACACGGCCCATGTGCAAGCCCTAAAACACAATTCCATCAAGGAGGAGCAGGGTTTGGAGTGCGCTCTTGGTGGCATCTAGGTACTTTGGTATCTTAGTTTTCCCTTTCCATGGAGGCACATACTTAGGCAATTTCGTTGTAGAGCGCACTAGTTGGATATCCTCTTCTAGGTCCTTTGCCTCTTCTATCTCAACGACGAAAGCCTGTAGGTCCTTCTCCTCATCATCTATCTCAATGGCGACAACCTTGCCCTTTTCTTCCATTGAGAGCTTAACAAACTGCGAATTCCTCGGGGACATGCAAACTAGTCCTACTGCCAGCTTATCTTTCTTGGGCCTCAGTGTTTAAGGAAATTTGGGGATTTCCAGTGCAACCCCAGTATCTTCAGGAACATCATGTATTGTGGGGTTCTGCATGGCCTCATCGGTGGTTCCTTCTGCAAAGCCCAAACCTCTCTTGGTAGCGGCCATCTTGTTTGAAATGTATGTGGTCATTCGCAAACTTTGGGGCTCGAATATCGCTCGACGCGCAACACTCTGTGCTCTAATCAACTACTCAAATCTCATGTGAACAAATGTTGTCTTGTGGCTAGCCCCTAGAGTTTTATAGCACATTTTGAATTCAAATTCGATCGTTCCCCCCAATTCTGGGTCATCAATGCTTTCTTGGTGGAATATTATCCCAAATCTTGCCCTTAATTCGCATCTTAAATAACCACCACCCACTCCCTTATGCCTTAAATCAAACATCCCGTCGTGAATAGTGACACCAACGGTCACTTCCCAGCCTACCAGCATGGCAGCGCAACCCCCGATGTGCGGGCGCGAACATTGTGGCAAGCTGACTCTGCGTGCACCTCCCTTATTGCGCAGCTCCCAAACAGACTCTTTTATAGTCCCGCGCTCTCTTTTAACTGCCTAGAGCACTGAGACTGTGCTCCCTATGGCTAGGCAGGTGGTCACACCACCTGTACGAGACTTCAACTCACCTTCCAGTATAGTCCGTGGAAACTCCTCAATTGCCTTCATGACAGCCGGCACCCCGCGTTCTACCGTATGTAGTGAGCTCCCCTAGTTACTACATTTGGTGAGGTGTAGTCATAGCCATGGCAGTAGAGTCATAAAAGCTCAGTGATAATCTTCTAATCTGGTGGTATGATCATCCGCACCTTGTTTTGTCATCCTTGGTTTATTGACGAGACATGCTTTCTTGATCTTGTTTTCTAGCATCTTGAACTCAACGTCCATCAAAATTCTTTTCTTCCTCAATCATACCTAGTCTTTTTCAAGTTTTTTAAGTGAAAGGTTCCCTCACCGAATGGCTTCCTCAATCTTTATGTATTCGACCTCACATAGCTGTGTGATTTCTTCGTCCTGGTCTTCATGCACCATCACATCTGCAGGAGCTATTATGTGTGGATTCCTCTTTGCATTCACTTCAGAAATTATGGTCTCCACTTTGTTCTGCACCTTTGGAATATTTTCCACAGTGAGGTCTTTGCACATGGTCCTATAGGCCCATCGAACCACTGGTACACACAAGTCCCAATCAGTGCGTCTTGCCTGGTGAACCCTGTTCAGTACTTCACACACCCTATCGAATGCTTCTTCATGGATAATTGGTAGCACGCGCCACCTTACATGCTGCTGCGATTTGTTCCAATTCTCTATTCTAGGACTATTGTGCGCTTTTACGGGTTGTACAGCATATGTCTGTATCCATCGAAAAAGGTGGGCGTGTAAGTTGTTCTGTCATTGCTGACTAGCTCTCGTTCTGATTTGGGATTTCCAAAGCGTAGGTGCATCATCCTTCTATAGCCACGCCAATCCTCAAAACTTCCTTGATGCATGCCCCACCATCATGCGGGAGTTGCAAGTAGTGCCCACATCAGCGCATTGAACCGCTATTGTTCTGGTATTGCACTTTCAAATTTCCTCAGGAATTCATCCACTGCTATCAACCCATCATATGTCAGTAGATCCCTTGCCTCTGTTGTCATGCAATGTAGTGATCTAACCATCATGTTGCAATTAAGCATTGTTACTTCGTGCAACTGATTCTGCCATCACTTTATCTCTTCCTTTGAATCCGAAATGCAGGAGCTTTTGCGCTCCCATGAAATCCTTCCATTTGCAGTCAGATTCACCCAATCCTCCTCTCGCGTGGTTATCTTGTAAATACAATCAATATCGTCCTCACTAGCATTGTCGTGCACCGGTTCAGTGTATCGCGCTCCTTCAACTAGATCTAGCGGTACTACTACGCGTAGTGACTTTTTCTCAAAGATCATTTTGTGCTTTTTCATATTTATGACTACGTTCATATTGGTGGCCCAGTCTATTCCTAGCAGTGCAGGATAGGGATTATTGTCATCAACAATCTCTATCACTTCAAAATTTTCCTGTGCACTCGCACCTTCAATATCTACTATTACCCCTTGCAATCTTCCCATGGGAAAGATCTTCTTTTGGTTCGCTATTCATAATTGAATTGGAGACCACTGTAGCGCGGGTTTGCCCTGCATTCCCATGTTGTTTTGGCAGTACATTCATGTCTGAGCTGAAATCCAAGATTACTTGAGCCATTTCATATTCGTCAATTTGTACAATGAACCTCATTACCCTTCCTGTGCACAATGCATGCTTTCCCATTTTCTAGACCACGCGCAGTTCTCCTGACCCTACGCACCTAGTGATAAGTTCCTGTAGCCCTTTTACTACCTTATTGTCGCATAGTAGTTTCATGCATGTCTCCAGAAAGGTAGTGAGCATTGAAGGATCCATCCCTAGTTCTAATTGATCCTTACTACTTGAAGTGGAGGCCTCCGTGAAGCTCTTCTTAGCTTCCATGAATGTATCCTTCGTGCATTCTAAATCAAATTTGGGTTCCTTTGTAGGAGCGTTGTGAACCCACGCACTTTCTTCTAACTTCTTACCTTTATCATTGTGAGTGGTTATATCGCTCTTGAGCATCATGTTTACATTCGGGTCTTCTTCACGCAGTTCATACCTCATCATCTGCAAATTCTAAGTCAAAGGGGGCTGAAGTACTGCTTTTTCATGTAGTCTTGCTATCAGTATAGGGCAGTCTTCTACCTCATGATCAAACTGAGTACAGTAAAAAAATGATGTTTTGGTTGAGTTAGTAAAATCGTGGGCATAGTGCCCTGGCCCTTCGCAATTATAACAAATTAACTATTTATGACCCATTCCTGGTCCCATTCCACCTCGACCTCGACTGCGCCCCTAAAATCCAGCACACACCATTCCTGCATTCAGGTCGAGGGCTCGTGTTTCGATCTGCACCCTTTAGGCAGGAGTTCAATCCATCATTAGTTCGTAGCTTCTGCAGGTGCGCTCATCATGGCCTACCGACCTACAAAAGTTACAAAACAATTGTTGGGACGTTTGTGTATACTTCTGCAATAGATGACAATTATCTTTAGTGTGCTTCCCTCCTATCTGATAGATCACACACCATAATGCCGGTGTCGCCCTCAGTCCTGCCTATGCCTCGGGTCTTAATGGCATCGGGCCTCCTCCTGCCAAGTAATTCGCGAACACTGGACAGTGGTCCTTGTCATGCCCCTGGCCTTTGCAATTTTTGCACCATACCTCCTCGCGCTCCTCTAGCTAAGGTGTCCTATCTTTTTTCAAAATCTACATTTCCAGACAGAGATTCTACAGTTGCCCGTGGAATTGTTGGACTCCTAGACCAGGGTCTTGTATAGGGCTCTCATGCAATCTCATCGCCATCTCCAAAGATTCAGCCTGTGTGGAAAGTATTTGCAGTGACAGTGTCGTCCTTCAGTGTGGTGTTAGTGATGCTAAAAACCATGAGCGATGATGTCCATCTGTCAACATCATGTTGGCTTTGCAAATCATACCCTTCAGCCTTTGGTCCATATCCCAGGGGGTCTCACACAGGAGCATCGTGATCTCCTTAAACCCGATTAATTATTGTGTTTCCGACTTTGGCCTGCTAAATTCCCTATTTAGCGCAGCCTGGATTTCCATGATTCCTACGTTTGGATGGTCATTAGAATGCTTGATGTACCATGTTAATGCACAATCCTACAATGCACTCACCAATGTAGCCTTCTTGATATTGTCATCCGCGATGCCTTGTGCATCCCATACTGCTCTTACCAAGAACTAGAATTGGTCTGGATCTTCATTCCCCACTCCTGTGAATACCGGTAGTTTGTTCACACTTGCCATACTGAATTGTGGTGGTGGTAGAGGTGGGGTGGGTGGAGATGGAGGTGAGGAAGGTGAGATGGGAGGTAGTGTGGGTGGAGGTGGTAAGCACATAATTCGATGCCTTATCAGACTGACTGCGCTTCTCGAAGAAACTTTCACGAGCTCTTCCAATTCTTTGCTACTTCCACTTCTGTAGATCTTCCCCCTTCGAGTAGTCCCAAACATTAATTTATTCGCATAACCCGCTTTTCGCACAATATAATATTAATCCAAGTGTTCAAATATTTAATATGCTTACCAGGCAGTCCCTTAAGGAAACGTCACTCCACCTCACTGTAGCTGACGATTGTGTCTACCGCGAACTCAGTGATAAATCCTCCTATAATTCGGTTGAGCCAATGGTCCATAGCTCGCGCGATCTTATCTCCTGATGCTTCTAGTCTGCGCACTAATTCTGGAGTCCACACGATTGCTTTGTCAAGCCTACATCTTCCCTGACTATCTACTAGCTTCGAGATCCACTCATACAACTCAGAAGGAAAGGATGCAAAAAAAATTCGTTGATTTCCATATACAAGTAGCGCTCCAACCATTGTTCCTTAGATACTCACGAATTTCTATTTTCCTGTGCTGCGAACTCGTGAATCTTCTTCTCCAACCACTCTACAATTTCTTTCTTTGTGGGATTCTAGTGGCACAACATCAGACATCCCTTATGCAAATCCTAGTCCTAGCAACAAAACCATTTGTTGGCTTGTATGGGCCTAACCTAAGTTTAGAGGTGATTTAGCCAAGCAAATCTAGGTACTACTGGCCCTTTTAGCAACAGTCCGCGAGGCACGAATTGAGGTCTCACCCGAAGTAGTATGGGAGGGTGCTAGAACTAGGTTTCTGCATGCTAGGGATGTCTGATAAGCTTCAAGCAGTCCGCAGTTTGACACTATGCACACGCTGCTACGCGCACCTATTAGGCCCTCGCAACCTGTGATGTTGCCTCCATGCAGCCTTACTCAAGGCGCAATCCACATTACACCCAAATTCCTTACTATTTAACCTGTTATTACCAAATTGCTTAACTTATTTGTGTAAGACTAGTGATAATTAACAGTATATACATAAATCATATAGGTGCATGCGATAAACAAAACAGTATAAATGTAAAGAAGGCAATAAACAAGCAGATGCACAAAAATTGGAACCAAATTCTCTTTATTGTTCTTTGTTTAAGATTACAGACTCGACACTACCCTGCACACTCAACTGCAGGGGTCTGTGCACTCAGCTACGAACTCTACTAGGCCTCTACGCACTCAGCTGCAGAGCCTCTTCCTACTACTACAACCCAATACACTTAAACTCTTACTCTATGCTCTATATGCGCTACTCAGCTTCTTCACTAGTTGTCTTTACATCTTTGAGGCTCACTTTATTTATACAATCCGATGGTCTGCCAACCATGGGTATGCCAACATGACATAACATTACTTTACAATTCTTAGGGCGGACAACCCTATGACTCAACCTATACTTCGCGCTCTACGCCCAAAATTCACGGAGTCTTACAATACATTTGACCAAAACTTGGGCTTTGAGCCCCAAAACATGTTGTGGGGGGATTCCATGCCCAACATTAGGCGTAATAGAAAAAATTTGATGGTGAAAGAACTTCATGAATTGGAATAAAGGCTAATATCTATTATGAAACCAGCTCACAAAAAGATAGAAAAGATAGATCAACGCCTTAGAATTCAGCCTCTTCGAGGGGGCAATATCCTTTACATTACACAAATGAATGATTCTTTGATGATACAAATGACAAGACCGCCTTTCTATATATAGGAGTCTAAGGGGTCATAATATAATCAAAGCCGACATAACAACAATAATGTAAGGGCACAATAATAACAATAGTGGGCTTCTATGGGGCATAATAGTAACAATATGGGGACTACATGGGTACAAAAATATAATAAGGTGGTCGTACTAATAAAAATAAGGGGTTACACTAGTAGTATACGGGCCTAACATGCCCCTCTCCTTCAAAAAGTGTTATCCTCAACACTTGAATAGTTCTTGATGCTTTTGTATAAAATTCTTGTCCTCCCATGTGGAATCTTCAGGAAGTAAGTTCTTCCACTTGATGAGATACTCTGAAATTGATCGATTTCATAGTTGTTGGGTTCTTGTTTCTATGACTGCTCTAGGTTCCAATATGATTTTTCCTTCCTCTTCAAGTTCTGGCAATATTGTTTGAATTGGGATCTTATGCAACTTTTGAATGAGTGGCCATACTTCTTCGTCCTTCTTCCATTCATCCCTTGCTTCATTTATACAATCTAGTTGGGTAATAGAAATAGCACAAAACAATGCTTCCACATCCTCATCCTTCCTTGAGAGTGCATCTACAACAAAATTTTGCTTCCCTTTTCTATAGATGATGTCAAAGTCATAACCCAACATATTTGGGACCCATTTTTCTGTTCTTCTAAAGATAATAGTTGTTCTAAAAGGT